>JBBPBR010001779.1:118707-139984 GCA_037974775.1 Cicer pinnatifidum
TGATCAATTAGGTCATTTTCGTCCTCCCTAGGCATATTCTTGTCCAATTAGGGTTTTTAACCGATCTTGTGCATCCAAAAGGTGTGTTTGTGTCATTGGATGATCAATTAGGTCATTTTCGTCCTCCATAGGCATATTCTTGTCCAATTAGGGTTTTTAACCAATCTTGTGCATCCAATAGGTGTGTTTGTGTCATTGGATGACTAATTAGGTCATTTTCGTCCTCCCTAGGCTTATTCTTGTCCAATTAGGGTTTTTAACCAATCTTGTGCATCCAATAGGTGTGTTTGTGTCATTGGATGATCAATTAGGTCATTTTCGTCCTCCCTAGGCTTATTCTTGTCCAATTAGGGTTTTTAACCAATCTTGTGCATCCGATAAGTTTGTTTGTGTCATTGAATTAATATTTAGGTCATTTTCGTCCTCCCTAGGCATATTCTTGTCCAATTTGGGTTTTTAAGCAATCTTGGGCATCCAATAGGTGTGTTTGTGTCATTGGATGATCAATTAGGTCATTTTCGTCCTCCCTAGGCATATTCTTGTCCAATTAGGGTTTTTAACCAATCTTGTGCATCCAATAGGTGTGTTTGTGTCATTGGATGATCAATTAGGTCATTTTCGTCCTCCCTAGGCTTATTCTTGTCCAATTAGGGTTTTTAACCAATCTTGTGCATCCGATAAGTTTGTTTGTGTCATTAAATTAATATTTAGGTCATTTTCGTCCTCCCTACTCATATTCTTGTCCAATTGGGGTTTTTAACCAATCTTGTGCATCCAATAGGTGTGTTTGTGTCATTGGATGATCAATTAGGTCATTTTCGTCCTCCCTAGGCTTATTCTTGTCCAATTAGGGTTTTTAACCAATCTTGTGCATCCAATAGGTGTGTTTGTGTCATTGGATGATCAATTAGGTCATTTTCGTCCTCCCTAGGCTTATTCTTGTCCAATTAGGGTTTTTAACCAATCTTGTGCATCCAATAGGTGTGTTTGTGCTATTGGATGATCAGTTAGGTCATTTTCGTCCTCCCTATGCATATTCTTGTCCAATTAGGGTTTTTAACCAATCTTGTGCATCCAATAGGTGTGTTTGTGTCATTGGATGATCAATTAGGTCATTTTCGTCCTCCCTAGGCTTATTCTTGTCCAATTAGGGTTTTTAACCAATCTTGTGCATCCAATAGGTGTGTTTGTGTCATTGGATGACCAATTAGGTCATTTTCGTCCACCCTAGGCATATTCTTGTCCAATTAGGGTTTTTAACCAATCTTGTGCATCCAATAGGTGTGTTTATGGCAATGGATGATCAATTAGGTCATTTTCGTCCTCCCTAGGCTTATTCTTGTCCAATTAGGGTTTTTAACCAATCTTGTGCATCCAATAGGTGTGTTTGTGTCATTGGATGATCAATTAGGTCATTTTCGTCCTCCCTAGGCTTATTCTTGTCCAATTAGGGTTTTTAACCAATCTTGTGCATCCAATATGTTTGTTTGTGTCATTGGATGCACAACATTTAGGTCATTTTCGTCCACCCTTGGCATATTCTTGTCCAATTAGGGTTTTTAACCAATCTTGTGCATCCAATAGGTGTGTTTGTGTCATTGGATGATCAATTAGGTCATTTTCGTCCTCCCTAGGCTTATTCTTGTCCAATTAGGGTTTGTAACTAATCTTGTGCATCCAATAAGTTCATTTGTGTTATTGGATTAACATTTAGGTCATATTCGTCCTCCCTAGGCATATTCTTGTCCAATTAGGGTTTTTAACCAATCTTGTGCATCCAATAGGTGTGTTTGTGTCATTGGATGATCAATTAGGTAATTTTCGTCCTCCCTAGGCATATTCTTGTCCAACTAAGGTTTTAAACCAATCATGTGCATCCAATAGGTGTGTATGTGTCATTGGATGATCAATTAGGTCATTTTCGTTCTCCCTAGGCTTATTCTTGTCCAATTAGGGTTTTTAACCAATCTTGTGCATCCAATAGGTGTGTTTGTGTCATTGGATGATCAATTAGGTCATTTTCGTCCTCCCTAGGCTTATTCTTGTCCAATTAGGGTTTTTAACCAATCTTGTGCATCCAATAGGTGTGTTTGTGTCATTGGATTATAAATTAGGTCATTTTCGTCCTCCCTAGGCTTATTCTTGTCCAATTAGGGTTTTTAACCAATCTTGTGCATCCAATAGGTGTGTTTGTGTCATTGGATGATCAATTAGGTCATTTTCGTCCTCCCTAGGCTTATTCTTGTCCAATTAGGGTTTTCAACCAATCTTGTGCATCCAATAGGTGTGTTTGTGTCATTGGATGATCAATTAGGTCATTTTCGTCCTCCCTAGGCATATTCTTCTACAACTATGGTTTTTAACCAATCTTGTGCATCCAATAAGTTCATTTGTGTCATTGGATGATCAATTAGGTCATTTTCGTCCTCCCTAGGCATATTCTTGTCCAACTAGGGTTTTTAACCAATCTTGTGCATCCAATTGGCGTGTTTGTGTCTTTGGATGATCAATTAGGTCATTTTCGTCCTCCCTAGGCTTATTCTTGTCCAATTAGGGTTTTTAACCAATCTTGTGCATCCAATAGGTGTGTTTGTGTCATTGGATGATCAATTAGGTCATTTTCGTCCTCCCTAGGCTTATTCTTGTCCAATTAGGGTTTTTAACCAATCTTGTGCATCCAATAGGTGAGTTTGTGTCATTGGATTAATATTTAGGTCATTTTCGTCCTCCCTAGGCTTATTCTTGTCCAATTAGGGTTTTTAACCAATCTTGGGCATCCAATAAGTTTGTTTATGTCATTGAATTAATATTTAGGTCATTTTCGTCCTCCCTAGACATATTCTTGTCCAATTAGGGTTTTTAACCAATCTTGTGCATCCAATAGGTGTGTTTGTGTCATTGGATGATCAATTAGGTCATTTTCGTCCTCCCTAGGCTTATTCTTGTCAAATTAGGGTTTTTAACCAATCAAGTGCATCCAATAGGTGTGTTTGTGTCATTGGATGATCAATTAGGTCATTTTCGTCCTCCCTAGGCTTATTCATGTCCAATTAGGGTTTTTAACCAATCTTGTGCATCCAATAAGTTCATTTGTGTCATTGGATGATCAATTAGGTCATTTTCGTCCTCCCTAGGATTATTCTTGTCCAATTAGGGTTTTTAACCAATCTTGTGCATCCAATAGGTGTGTTTGTGTCATTGGATGATCAATTAGGTCATTTTCGTCCTCCCTAGGCTTATTCTTGTCCAATTAGGGTTTTTAACCAATCTTGTGCATCCAATAGGTGTGTTTGTGTCATTGGATGATCAATTAGGTTATTTTCGTCCTCCCTAGGCTTATTCTTGTCCAATTATGGTTTTTAACTAATCTTGTGCATCCAATAGGTGTGTTTGTGTCATTGGATGATCAATTAGGTCATTTTCGTCCTCCCTAGGCTTATTCTTGTCCAATTAGGGTTTTTAACCAATCTTGTGCATCCAATAGGTGTGTTTGTGTCATTGGATGATCAATTAGGTCATTTTCGTCCTCCCTAGGCTTATTCTTCTCCAATTAGGGTTTTTAACCAATCTTGTGCATCCAATAAGTTCATTTGTGTCATTGGATTAACATTTAGTTCATTTTCGTCCTCCCTAGGCATATTCTTGTCCAATTAGGCTTTTTAACCAATCTTGTGCATCCAATAGGTGTGTTTGAGTTATTGGATGATCAATTAGGTCATTTTCGTCCTCCCTAGGCATATTCTTGTCCAATTAGGGTTTTTAACGAATCTTGTGCATCCAATTGGTGTGTTTGTGTCAATGGATGATCAATTAGGTCATTTTCGTCCTCCCTAGGCTTATTCTTGTCCAATTAGGGTTTTTAACCAATCTTGTGCATCCAATAGGTGTGTTTGTGTCATTGGATGATCAATTAGGTCATTTTCGTCCTCCCTAGGCTTATTCTTGTCCAATTAGGGTTTTTAACCAATCTTGTGCATCCAATAAGTTCATTTGTGTCATTGGATTAACATTTAGGTCATTTTCGTCCTCCCTAGGCATATTCTTGTCCAATTAGGGTTTTTAAACAATCTTGTGCATCCAATAGGTGTGTTTGTGTCATTGGATGATCAATTAGGTCATTTTCGTCCTTTCTATGCTTATTCTTGTCCAATTAGGGTTTTTAACCAAACTTGTGCATCCAATAAGTTCATTTGTTTCATTGGATGATCAATTAGGTCATTTTCGTCCTCCCTAGGCATATTCTTGTCCAACTAATGTTTTTAACCAATCTTGTGCTTTCAATAGGTGTGTTTGTGTCATTGGATGATCAATTAGGTCATTTTCGTCCTCACTAGGCTTATTCTTGTCCAATTAGGGTTTTTAACCAATCTTGGGCATCCAATAAGTTCATTTGTGTCATTGGATGATCAATTAGGTCATTTTCATCCTCCCTAGGCATATTCTTGTCCAACTAGGGTTTTTAACCAATCTTGTGCATCCAATAGGTGTGTTTGTGTCATTGGATGATCAATTAGGTCATTTTCGTCCTCCCGATGCTTATTCTTGTCCAATTAGGGTTTTTAACCAATCTTGTGCATCCAATAGGTGTGTTTGTGTCATTGGATGATCAATTAGGTCATTTTCGTCCTCCCTAGGCTTATTCTTGTCCAATTAGGGTTTTTAACCAATCTTGTGCATCCAATAGGTGTGTTTGTGTCATTGGATGATCAATTAGGTCATTTTCGTCCTCCCTAGGCTTATTCTTGTCCAATTAGGGTTTTTAACCAATCTTGTGCATCGAATAAGTTGAGTTGTGCCATTGGATTAACATTTAGGTCATTTTCATTCTCCCTAGGCTTATTCTTGTCGAATTAGGTTTTTAACCAATCTTCTGCATCCAATAAGTTCTTTTGTGTCATTGGATTAACATTTAGGTCATATCCGTCCTCCCTAGGCATATTCTTGTCCAATTAGGGATTTTAACAAATCTTGTGCATCTAATAAGTTCATTTGTGTCATTGGATGATCAATTAGGTCATTTTCGTCCTCCATAGGCTTATTCTTGTCCAATTAGGGTTTTTAACCAATCTTGTGCATCCAATAAGTTTGTTTGTGTCATTGAATTAATATTTAGGTCATTTTCGTCCTCCCTAGGCATCATCTTGTCCAATTAGGATTTTTAACCAATCTTTTGCATCCAATAGGTGTGTTTGTGTCATTGGATGATCAATTAGGTCATTTTCGTCCTCCCTTGGCTTATTCTTGTCCAATTAGGGTTTTTAACCAATCTTGTGCATCCAATAACTTTGGTTGTGTCATTGAATTAATATTTAGGTCATTTTCGTCCTCCCAAGGCATATTCTTGTCCAATTAGGGTTTTTAACCAATCTTGTGCATCCAATAGGTGTGTTTGTGTCATTGGATGATCAATTAGGTCATTTTTGTCCTCCCTAGGCTTATTCTTGTCCAATTAGGGTTTTTAACCAATCTTGTGCATCCAATAGGTGTGTTTGTGTCATTGGATGATCAATTAGGTCATTTTCCTCCTCCCTAGGCTTATTCTTGTCCAATTAGGGTTTTTAACCAATCTTGTGCTTCCAATAAGTGTGTTTGTGTCATTGGATGATCAATTAGGTCATTTTCGTCCTTCCTAGGCATATTCTTGTCCAATTAGGGTTTTTAACCATTCTTGTGCATCCAATAGGTGTGTTTGTGTCATAGAATGATCAATTAGGTCATTTTCGTCCTCCAAAGGCTTATTCTTGTCCAATTAGGGTTTTTAACCAATCTTGTGCATCCAATAAGTTCATTTGTGTCATTGGATTAACATTTAGGTCATTTTCGTCCTCCCTAGGCATATTCTAGTCCAATTAGGGTTTTTAATCTTGTGCATCCAATAGGTGTGTTTGTGTCATTGGATGATCAATTAGGTCATTTTCGTCCTCCCTAGGCTTATTCTTGTCCAATTAGGTTTTTTAACCAATCTTGTGCATCCAATAACTTCAGTTGTGTCATTGGATGATCAATTAGGTCATTTTCGTCCTCCCTAGGCTTATTCTTGTCCAATTAGGGTTTTAACCAATCTTGTGCATCCAATAAGTTGAGTTGTGTCATTGGATTCACATTTAGGTCATTTTCGTCCTCCCTAGGCTTATTCTTGTCCAATTAGGGTTTTTAACCAATCTTGTGCATCCAATAGGTGTGTTTGTGTCATTGGATGATCAATTAGGTCATTTTCATCCTTCCTAGGCTTATTCTTACCCAATTAGGGTTTTTAACCAATCTTGTGCATCCAATAAGTTGAGTAGTGTCATTGGATTAACATTTAGGTCATTTTCGTCCTCCCTTGGTTTATTCTTGTCCAATTAGGGTTTTTAACCAATCTTGTGCATCCAATAAGTTTGTTTGTGTCATTGGATGATCAATTAGGTCATTTTCGTCCTCCCTAAGCTTATTTTTGTCCAATTAGGGTTTTTAACCAATCTTGTGCATCCAATAAGTTTGTTTATGTCATTGAATTAATATTTAAGTCATTTTCGTCCTCCCTAGGCATATTCTTGTCCAATTAGGGTTTTTAACCAATCTTGTGCATCCAATAGGTGTGTTTGTGTCATTGGATGATCAATTAGGTCATTTTCTTCCTCCCTAGGCTTATTCTTGTCCAATTAGGGTTTTTAACCAATCTTGTGCATCCAATAAGTTTGTTTATGTCATTGAATTAATATTTAGGTCATTTTCGTTCTCCCTAGGCATATTCTGGTCCAATTAGGGTTTTTAACCAATCTTGTGCATCGAATAGATGTGTTTGTGTCATTGGATGATCAATTAGGTCATTTTCGTCCTCCCTAGGCTTATTCTTGTCCAATTAGGGTTTTTAACCAATCTTGTGCATCCAATAGGTGTGTTTGTGTCATTGGATGATCAATTAGGTCATTTTCGTCCTCCCTAGGCTTATTCTTGTCCAATTAGGGTTTTTAACCAATCTTGTGCATCCAATAGGTGTGTTTGTGTCATTGGATGATCAATTAGGTCATTTTTGTCCTCCCTAGGCTTATTTTTGTCCAATTAGTGTTTTTAACCAATCTTGTGCATCCAATAAGTTCATTTGTGTCATTGGATGATCAATTAGGTCATTTTCATCCTCCCTAGGCATATTCATGTCCAACTATGGTTTTTAACCAATCTTGTGCATCCAATAGGTGTGTTTGTGTGATTGGATGATCAATTAGGTCATTTTCGTCCTCCCTAGGCTTATTCTTGTCCAATTAGGGTTTTTAACCAATCTTGTGCATCCAATAGGTGTGTTTGTGTCATTGGATGATCAATTAGGTCATTTTCGTCCTCCCTAGGCTTATTCTTGTCCAATTAGGGTTTTTAACCAATCTTGTGCATCCAATAGGTGTGTTTGTGTCATTGGATGATCAATTAGGTCATTTTTATCCTCCCTAGGCTTATTCTTGTCCAATTAGGATTTTTAACCAATCTTGTGCATCCAATAGGTGTGTTTGTGTCATTGGATGATCAATTAGGTCATTTTCGTCCTCCCTAGGCTTATTCTTGTCTAATTAGGGTTTTTAACCAATCTTGTGCATCCAATAACTTTGTTTTGTGTCATTGAATTAATATTTAGGTCGTTTTCCTCCTCCCTAGGCATATTCTTGTCCAACTTGGGTTTTTAACCAATCTTGTGCATCCAATAGGTGTGTTTGTGTCATTGGATGATCAATTAGGTCATTTTCGTCCTCCCTAGGCTTATTCTTGTCCAATTAGGGTTTTTAACCAATCTTGTGCATCCAATAAGTTCATTTGTGTCATTGGGTGATCAATTAGGTCATTTTCGTCCTCCCTAGGCATATTCTTGTCTAACTAGGGTTTTTAACCAATCTTGTGCATCCAATAGGTGTGTTTGTGTCATTGGATGATCAATTAGGTCATTTTCGTCCTCCCTAGGCTTATTCTTGTCCAATTAGGGTTTTTAACCAATCTTGTGCATCCAATAGGTGTGTTTGTGTCATTGGATGATCAATTAGGTCATTTTCGTCCTCCCTAGGCTTATTCTTGTCCAATTAGGGTTTTTAACCAATCTTGTGCATCAAATAAGTTTGTTTTTGTCATTGAATTATTATTTAGGTCATTTTCGTCCTCCCTAGGCATATTCTTGTCCAATTAGGCTTTTTAACCAATCTTGTGCTTCCAATAGGTGTGTTTGTGTCATTGGATGATCAATTAGGTCATTTTCGTCCTCCCTAGGCTAATTCTTGTCCAATTAGGGTTTTTAACCAATCTTGTGCATCCAATAGGTGTGTTTGTGTCATTGGATGATCAATTAGGTAATTTTCGTCCTCCCTAGGCTTATTCTTGTCCAATTAGGGTTTTTAACCAATCATGTGCATCAAATAAGTTCATTAGTGTCATTGGATGATCAATTAGGTCATTTTCGTCCTCCCTAGGCATGTTCTTGTCCAACTAGGGTTTTTAACCAATCTTGTGCATCCAATAGGTGTGTTTGTGTCATTGGATGATCAATTAGGTCATTTTCGTCCTCCCTAGGCTTATTCTTGTCCAATTAGGGTTTTTAACCAATCTTGTGCATCCAATAAGTTTGATTGTTTCATTGAATTAACATTTATGTCATTTTCGTCCTCCCTAGGCATATTCTTGTCCAATTAGGGTTTTTAACCAATCTTGTGCATCCAATAGGTGTGTTTGTGTCATTGGATGATCAATTAGGTCATTTTCGTCCTCCCTAGGCTTATTCTTGTCCAATTAGGGTTTTTAACCAATCTTGTGCATCCAATAGGTGTGTTTGTGTCATTGGATGATCAATTAGGTCATTTTCGTCCTCCCTAGGCTTATTCTTGTCCAATTAGGGTTTTTAACCAATCTTGTGCATCCAATAGGTGTGTTTGTGTCATTGGATGATCAATTTGCTCATTTTCGTCCTCCCTAGGCTTATTCTTGTCCAATTAGGGTTTTTAACCAATCTTGTGCATCCAATAAGTTTGTTTGTGTCATTGAATTAATATTTAGTTCATTTTCGTCCTCCCTAGGCATCATCTTGTCCAATTAGGGTTTTTAACCAATCTTGTGCATCCAATAGGTGTGTTTGTGTCATTGGATGATCAATTAGGTCATTTTCGTCCTCCCTAGGCTTATTCTTGTCCAATTAGGGTTTTTAACCAATCTTGTGCTTCCAATAAGTGTGTTTGTGTCATTGGATGATCAATTAGGTCATTTTCGTCCTTCCTAGGCATATTCTTGTCCAATTAGGGTTTTTAACCAGTCTTGTGCATCCAATAGGTGTGTTTGTGTCATAGAATGATCAATTAGGCCATTTTAGTCCTCCCAAGGCTTATTCTTGTCCAATTAGGGTTTTTAACCAATCTTGTGCATCCAATAAGTTCATTTGTGTCATTGGATTAACATTTAGGTCATTTTCGTCCTCCCTAGGCATATTCTTGTCCAAATAGGGTTTAACCAATCTTGAGCATCCAATAAGTTGAGTTGTGTCATTGGATTCACATTTAGGTCATTTTCGTCCTCCCTAGGCTTATTCTTGTCCAATTAGGGTTTTAACCAATCTTGTGCATCCAATAGGTGTGTTTGTGTCATTGGATGATCAATTAGGTCATTTTCATCCACCCTAGGCTTATTCTTACCCAATTAGGGTTTTTAACCAATCTTGTGCATCCAATAAGTTGAGTAGTGTCATTGGATTAACATTTAGGTCATTTTTGTCCTCCCTTGGTTTATTCTTGTCCAATTAGGGTTTTTAACCAATCTTGTGCATCCAATAAGTTTGTTTGTGTCATTGGATGATCAATTAGGTCATTTTCGTCCTCCCTAGGCTTATTTTTGTCCAATTAGGGTTTTTAACCAATCTTGTGCATCCAATAAGTTTGTTTCTGTCATTGAATTAATATTTAGCTCATTTTCGTCCTCCCTAGGCATCATCTTGTCCAATTAGGATTTTTAACCAATCTTTTGCATCCAATAGGTGTGTTTGTGTCATTGGATGATCAATTAGGTCATTTTCGTCCTCCCTAGGCTTATTCTTGTCCAATTAGGGTTTTTAACCAATCTTGTGCATCCAATAACTTTGTTTGTGTCATTAAATTAATATTTAGGTCATTTTCGTCCTCCCTAGGCATATTCTTGTCCAATTGGGGTTTTTAACCAATCTTGTGCATCCAATAGGTGTTGTTGTGTCATTGGATGATCAATTAGGTCATTTTCGTCCTCCCTAGGCTTATTCTTGTCCAATTACGGTTTTTAACCAATCTTGTGCATCCAATAGGTGTGTTTGTGTCATTGGATGATCAATTAGGTCATTTTCGTCCTACCTAGGCTTATTCTTTTCCAATTAGGGTTTTTAACCAATCTTGTGCTTCCAATAAGTGTGTTTGTGTCATTGGATGATCAATTAGGTCATTTTCGTCCTTCCTAGGCATATTCTTGTCCAATTAGGGTTTTTAACCAGTCTTGTGCATCCAATAGGTGTGTTTGTGTCATTGGATGATCAAGTAGGTCATTTTGGTCCTCCCAGGGCTTATTCTTGTCCAATTAGGGTTTTTAACCAATCTTCTGCATCCAATAGGTGTGTTTGTGTCATTGGATGATCAATTAGGTCATTTTCGTCCTCCCTAGGCTTATTCTTGTCCAATTAGGGTTTTTAACCAATCTTGTGCATCCAATAGGTGTGTTTGTGTCATTGGATGATCAATTAGGTCATTTTCATCCTCCCTAGGCTTATTCTTACCCAATTAGGGTTTTTAACCAATCTTGTGCATCCAATAAGTTGAGTATTGTCATTGGATTAACATTTAGGTCATTTTCGTCCTCCCTTGGTTTATTCTTGTCCAATTAGGGTTTTTAACCAATCTTGTGCATCCAATAAGTTTGTTTGTGTCATTGGATGATCAATTAGGTCATTTTCGTCCTCCCTAGGCTTATTTTTGTCCAATTAGGGTTTTTAACCAATCTTGTGCATCCAATAGGTGTGTTTGTGTCATTGGATGATTAATTAGGTCATTTTCGTCCTCCCTAGGCTTATTCTTGTCCAATTAGGGTTTTTAACCAATCTTGTGCTTCCAATAAGTGTGTTTGTGCATTGGATGATCAATTAGGTCATTTTCGTCCTTCGTAGGCATATTCTTGTCCAATTAGGGTTTTTAACCAGTCTTGTGCATCCAATAGGTGTGTTTGTGTCATAAAATGATCAATTAGGTCATTTTCGTCCTCCCAAGGCTTATTCTTGTCCAATTAGGGTTTTTAACCAGTCTTGTGCATCCAATAAGTTCATTTGTGTCATTGGATTAACATTTAGGTCATTTTCGTCCTCCCTAGGCATATTCTTGTCCAACTAGGGTTTTAACCAATCTTATGCATCCAATAAGTTGAGTTGTGTCATTGGATTCACATTTAGGTCATTTTCGTCCTCCCTAGGCTTATTCTTGTCCAATTAGGGTTTTTAACCAATCTTGTGCATCCAATAGGTGTGTTTGTGTCATTGGATGATCAATTAGGTCATTTTCATCCACCCTAGGCTTATTCTTACCCAATTAGGGTTTTTAACCAATCTTGTGCATCTAATAAGTTGAGTAGTGTCATTGGATTAACATTTAGGTCATTTTTGTCCTCCCTTGGTTTATTCTTGTCCAATTAGGGTTTTTTATCAATCTTGTGCATCCAATAAGTTTGTTTGTGTCATTGGATGATCAATTAGGTCATTTTCGTCCTCCCTAGGCTTATTTTTGTCCAATTAGGGTTTTTAACCAATCTTGTGCATCCAATAGGTGTGTTTGTGTCATTGGATGATTAATTAGGTCATTTTCGTCCTCCCTAGGCTTATTCTTGTCCAATTAGGGTTTTTAACCAATCTTGTGCTTCCAATAAGTGTGTTTGTGCATTGGATGATCAATTAGGTCATTTTCGTCCTTCGTAGGCATATTCTTGTCCAATTAGGGTTTTTAACCAGTCTTGTGCATCCAATAGGTGTGTTTGTGTCATAGAATGATCAATTAGGTCATTTTCGTCCTCCCAAGGCTTATTCTTGTCCAATTAGGGTTTTTAACCAATCTTGTGCTTCCAATAAGTGTGTTTGTGCATTGGATGATCAATTAGGTCATTTTCGTCCTTCGTAGGCATATTCTTGTCCAATTAGGGTTTTTAACCAGTCTTGTGCATCCAATAGGTGTGTTTGTGTCATAGAATGATCAATTAGGTCATTTTCGTCCTCCCAAGGCTTATTCTTGTCCAATTAGGGTTTTTAACCAGTCTTGTGCATCCAATAAGTTCATTTGTGTCATTGGATTAACATTTAGGTCATTTTCGTCCTCCCTAGGCATATTCTTGTCCAACTAGGGTTTTAACCAATCTTATGCATCCAATAAGTTGAGTTGTGTCATTGGATTCACATTTAGGTCATTTTCGTCCTCCCTAGGCTTATTCTTGTCCAATTAGGGTTTTTAACCAATCTTGTGCATCCAATAGGTGTGTTTGTGTCATTGGATGATCAATTAGGTCATTTTCATCCACCCTAGGCTTATTCTTACCCAATTAGGGTTTTTAACCAATCTTGTGCATCTAATAAGTTGAGTAGTGTCATTGGATTAACATTTAGGTCATTTTTGTCCTCCCTTGGTTTATTCTTGTCCAATTAGGGTTTTTAATCAATCTTGTGCATCCAATAAGTTTGTTTGTGTCATTGGATGATCAATTAGGTCATTTTCGTCCTCCCTAGGCTTATTTTTGTCCAATTAGGGTTTTTAACCAATCTTGTGCATCCAATAAGTTGGTTTATGTCATTGAATTAATATTTAAGTCATTTTCGTCCTCCCTAGGCATATTCTTGTCCAATTAGGGTTTTTAACCAATCTTGTGCATCCAATAACTTCAGTTGTGTCATTGGATGATCAATTATGTCATTTTCGTCCTCCCTAGGCTTATTCTTGTCCAATTAGGGTTTTAACTAATCTTGTGCATCCAATAAGTTGAGTTGTGTCATTGGATTCACATTTAGGTCATTTTCGTCCTCCCTAGGCTTATTCTTGTCCAATTAGGGTTTTTAACCAATCTTGTGCATCCAATAGGTGTGTTTGTGTCATTGGATGATCAATTATGTCATTTTCATCCTCCCTAGGCTTATTCTTACCCAATTAGGGTTTTTAACCAATCTTGTGCATCTAATAAGTTGAGTAGTGTCATTGGATTAACATTTAGGTCATTTTTGTCCTCCCTTGGTTTATTCTTGTCCAATTAGGGTTTCTAACCAATCTTGTGCATCCAATAAGTTTGTTTGTGTCATTGGATGATCAATTAGGTCATTTTCGTCCTCCCTAGGCTTATTTTTCTCCAATTAGGGTTTTTAACCAATCTTGTGCATCCAATAAGTTTGTTTATGTCATTGAATTAATATTTAAGTCATTTTCGTCCTCCCTAGGCATATTCTTGTCCAACTAGGGTTTTAACCAATCTTGTTCATCCAATAAGTTGAGTTGTGTCATTGGATTAACATTTAGGTCATTTTCGTCCTCCCTAGGCATATTCTTGTCCAATTAGGGTTTTTAACCAATCTTGTGCATCCAATAGGTGTGTTTGTGTCATTGGATGATCAATTAGGTCATTTTCGTCCTCCCTAGGCTTATTCTTGTCCAATTAGGGTTTTTAACCAATCTTGTGCATCCAATAACTTCAGTTGTGTCATGGGATGATCAATTAGGTCATTTTCGTCCTCCCTAGGCTTATTCTTGTCCAATTAGGGTTTTAACCAATCTTGTGCATCCAATAAGTTGAGTTGTGTCATTGGATTCACATTTAGGTCATTTTCGTCCTCCCTAGGCTTATTCTTGTCCAATTACGGTTTTTAACCAATCTTGTGCATCCAATAGGTGTGTTTGTGTCATTGGATGATCAATTAGGTCATTTTCATCCTCCCTAGGCTTATTCTTACCCAATTAGGGTTTTTAACCAATCTTGTGCAACTAATAAGTTGAGTATTGTCATTGGATTAACATTTAGGTCATTTTCGTCCTCCCTTGGTTTAGTCTTGTCCAATTAGGGTTTTTAACCAATCTTGTGCATCCAATAAGTTTGTTTGTGTCATTGGATGATCAATTAGGTCATTTTCGTCCTCCCTAGGCATATTCTAGTCCAATTAGGGTTTTTAATCTTGTGCATCCAATAGGTGTGTTTGTGTCATTGGATGATCAATTAGGTCATTTTCGTCCTCCCTAGGCTTATTCTTGTCCAATTAGGGTTTTTAACCAATCTTGTGCATCCAATAACTTCAGTTGTGTCATTGGATGATCAATTAGGTCATTTTCGTCCTCCCTAGGCTTATTCTTGTCCAGTTAGGGTTTTAACCAATCTTGTGCATCCAATAAGTTGAGTTGTGTCATAGGATTCACATTTAGGTCATTTTCGTCCTCCCTAGGCTTATTCTTGTCCAATTAGGGTTTTTAACCAATCTTGTGCATCCAATAGGTGTGTTTGTGTCATTGGATGATCGATTAGGTCATTTTCATCCTCCCTAGGCTTATTCTTACCCAATTAGGGTTTTTAACCAATCTTGTGCATCCAATAAGTTGAGTATTGTCATTGGATTAACATTTAGGTCATTTTCGTCCTCCCTTGGTTTATTCTTGTCCAATTAGGGTTTTTAACCAATCTTGTGCATCCAATAAGTTTGTTTGTGTCATTGGATGATCAATTAGGTCATTTTCGTCCTCCCTAGGCTTATTTTTGTCCAATTAGGGTTTTTAACCAATCTTGTGCATCCAATAAGTTTGTTTATGTCATTGAATTAATATTTAAGTCATTTTCGTCCTCCCTAGGCATATTCTTGTCCAATTAGGATTTTTAACCAATCTTTTGCATCCAATAGGTGTGTTTGTGTCATTGGATAATCAATTAGGTCATTTTCGTCCTCCCTAGGCTTATTCTTGTCCAATTAGGGTTTTTAACCAATCTTGTGCATCCAATAACTTTGTTTGTGTCATTAAATTAATATTTAGGTTATTTTCGTCCTCCCTAGGCATATTCTTGTCCAATTAGGGTTTTTAACCAATCTTGTGCATCCAATAGGTGTGTTTGTGTCATTGGATGATCAATTAGGTCATTTTCGTCCTCCCTAGGCTTATTCTTGTCCAATTAGGGTTTTTAACCAATCTTGTGCATCCAATAACTTTGTTTGTGTCCTTTAATTAATATTTAGGTCATTTTCGTCCTCCCTAGGCATATTCTTGTCCAATTAGGGTTTTTAACCAATCTTGTGCATACAATAGGTGTGTTTGTGTCATTGGATGTTCAATTAGGTTATTTTCGTCCTCCCTAGGCTTATTCTTGTCCAATTAGGGTTTTTAACCAATCTTGTGCATCCAATAAGTTCATTTGTGTCATTGGATTAACATTTAGGTCATTTTCGTCCTCCCTAGGCATATTCTTGTCCAATTAGGGTTTTTAACCAATCTTGTGCATCCAATAAGTTCATTTGTGTTATTGGATTAACATTTAGGTCATTTTCGTCCTCCGTTGGCATATTCTTGTCCAATTAGGGTTTTTAACCAATCTTGTGCATCCAATAGGTGTGTTTGTGTCATTGGATGATCAATTAGGTCATTTTCGTCCTCCCAAGGCTTATTCTTGTCCAATTTGGGTTTTTAACCAATCTTGTGCATCCAATAGGTGTGTTTGTGTCATTGCATGATCAATTAGGTTATTTTCGTCCTCCCTAGGCTTATTCTTGTCCAATTAGGGTTTTTAACCAATCTTGTGCATCCAATAAGTTCATTTGTGTCATTGGATTAACATTTAGGTCATTTTCGTCCTCCCTAGGCATATTCTTGTCCAATTAGGGTTTTTAACCAATCTTGTGCATCCAATAAGTTCATTTGTGTTATTGGTTTAACATTTAGGTCATTTTCGTCTTCCCTTGGCATATTCTTGTCCAATTAGGGTTTTTAACCAATCTTGTGCATCCAATAGGTGTGGTTGTGTCATTGGATAATCAGTTAGGTCATTTTTGTCCTCCCTAGGCTTATTCTTGTCCAATTAGGGTTTTTAACCAATCTTGTGCATCCAATAAGTTTGTTTGTGTCATTGAATTAATATTTAGGTTATTTTCGTCCTGCCTAGGCATATTCTTGTCCAATTAGGGTTTTTAACCAATCTTGTGCATCCAATAGGTGTGTTTGTGTCATTGGATGATCAATTAGGTCATTTTCGTCCTCCCTAGGCTTATTCTTGTCCAATTAGGGTTTTTAACCAATCTTGTGCATCCAATAACTTTGTTTGTGTCCTTGAATTAATATTTAGGTCATTTTCGTCTTCCCTAGGCATATTCTTGTCCAATTAGGGTTTTTAACCAATCTTGTGCATCCAACAGGTGTGTTTGTGTCATTGGATGTTCAATTAGGTTATTTTCGTCCTCCCTAGGCTTATTCTTGTCCAATTAGGGTTTTTAACCAATCTTGTGCATCCAATAAGTTCATTTGTGTCATTGGATTAACATTTAGGTCATTTTCGTCCTCCCTAGGCATATTCTTGTCCAATTAGGGTTTTTAACTAATCTTGTGAATCCAATATGTGTGTTTGTGTCGTTGGATGATCAATTAGGTCATTTTCGTCCTCCCTAGGCTTATTCTTGTCCAATTAGGGTTTTTAACCAATCTTGTGCATCCAATAAGTTCATTTGTGTCATTGGATGATCAATTAGGTCATTTTCGTCCTCCCTAGGCATATTCTTGTCCAACTAGGGTTTTAAAACAATCTTGTGCATCCAATAGGTGTGTTTGTGTCATTGGACGATCAATTAGGTTATTTTCGTCCTCCCTAGGCTTATTCTTGTCCAATTAGGGTTTTTAACCAATCTTGTGCATCCAATAGGTGTGTTTGTGTCATTGGATGATCAATTAGGTCATTTTCGTCCTCCCTAGGCTTATTCTTGTCCAATTAGGGTTTTTAACCAATCTTGTGCATCCAATAGGTGTGTTTGTGTCATTGGATGATCAATTAGGTTATTTTCGTCCTCCCTAGGCTTATTCTGGTCCAATTAGGGTTTTTAACTAAACTTGTGCATCCAATAGGTGTGTTTGTGTCATTGGATGATCAATTAGGTCATTTTCGTCCTCCCTAGGCTTATTCTTGTCCAATTAGGGTTTTTAACCAATCTTGTGCATCCAATAGGTGTGTTTGTGTCATTGGATGATCAATTAGGTCATTTTCGTCCTCCCTAGGCTTATTCTTGTCCAATTAGGGTTTTTAACCAATCTTGTGCATCCAATAGGTGTGTTTGTGTCATTGGATGATCAATTAGGTCATTTTCGTCCTGCCTAGGCGTATTCTTGTCCAATTAGGGTTTTTAACCAATCTTGTGCATCCAATAGGTGTGTTTGTGTCATTGGATGATCAATTAGGTCATTTTCGTCCTCCCTAGGCTTATTCTTGTCCAATTAGGGTTTTTAACCAATCTTGTGCATCCAATAGGTGTGTTTGTGTCATTGGATGACCAATTAGGTCATTTTCGTCCTCCCTAGGGTTATTCTTGTCCAATTAGGGTTTTTAACCAATCTTGTGCATCCAATAGGTGTGTTTGTGTCATTGGATGATCAATTAGGTCATTTTCGTCCTCCCTAGGCTTATTCTTGTCCAATTAGGGTTTTTAACCAATCTTGTGCATCCAATAGATTAGTTTGTGTCATTGGATGATCAATTAGGTCGTTTTCGTCCTACCTAGGCTTATTCTTGTCCAATTAGGGTTTTTAACCAATCTTGTGCATCCAATAGGTGTGTTTGTGTCATTGGATGATCAATTAGGTCATTTTCGTCCTCCCTAGGCTTATTCTTGTCCAATTAGGGTTTTTAACCAATCTTGTGCATCCAATAAGTTTGTTTATGTCATTAAATTAATATTTTGGTCATTTTCGTCCTCCCTAGGCATATTCTTGTCCAATTAGGGTTTTTAACCAATCTTGTGCATCCAATAGGTGTGTTTGTGTCATTGGATGATCAATTAGGTCATTTTCGTCCTCCCTAGGCTTATTCTTGTCCAATTAGGGTTTTTAACCAATCTTGTGCATCCAATAGGTGTGTTTGTGTCATTGGATGATTAATTAGGTCATTTTCGTCCTCCCTAGGCTTATTCTTGTCCAATTAGGGTTTTTAACCAATCTTGTGCTTCCAATAAGTGTGTTTGTGCATTGGATGATCAATTAGGTCCTTTTCGTCCTTCGTAGGCATATTCTTGTCCAATTAGGGTTTTTAACCAGTCTAGTGCATCCAATAGGTGTGTTTGTGTCATAGAATGATCAATTAGGTCATTTTCGTCCTCCCAAGGCTTATTCTTGTCCAATTAGGGTTTTTAACCAGTCTTGTGCATCCAATAAGTTCATTTGTGTCATTGGATTAACATTTAGGTCATTTTCGTCCTCCCTAGGCATATTCTTGTCCAACTAGGGTTTTAACCAATCTTATGCATCCAATAAGTTGAGTTGTGTCATTGGATTCACATTTAGGTCATTTTCGTCCTCCCTAGGCTTATTCTTGTCCAATTAGGGTTTTTAACCAATCTTGTGCATCCAATAGGTGTGTTTGTGTCATTGGATGATCAATTAGGTCATTTTCATCCACCCTAGGCTTATTCTTACCCAATTAGGGTTTTTAACCAATCTTGTGCATCTAATAAGTTGAGTAGTGTCATTGGATTAACATTTAGGTCATTTTTGTCCTCCCTTGGTTTATTCTTGTCCAATTAGGGTTTTTAATCAATCTTGTGCATCCAATAAGTTTGTTTGTGTCATTGGATGATCAATTAGGTCATTTTCGTCCTCCCTAGGCTTATTTTTGTCCAATTAGGGTTTTTAACCAATCTTGTGCATCCAATAAGTTGGTTTATGTCATTGAATTAATATTTAAGTCATTTTCGTCCTCCCTAGGCATATTCTTGTCCAATTAGGGTTTTTAACCAATCTTGTGCATCCAATAACTTCAGTTGTGTCATTGGATGATCAATTATGTCATTTTCGTCCTCCCTAGGCTTATTCTTGTCCAATTAGGGTTTTAACTAATCTTGTGCATCCAATAAGTTGAGTTGTGTCATTGGATTCACATTTAGGTCATTTTCGTCCTCCCTAGGCTTATTCTTGTCCAATTAGGGTTTTTAACCAATCTTGTGCATCCAATAGGTGTGTTTGTGTCATTGGATGATCAATTATGTCATTTTCATCCTCCCTAGGCTTATTCTTACCCAATTAGGGTTTTTAACCAATCTTGTGCATCTAATAAGTTGAGTAGTGTCATTGGATTAACATTTAGGTCATTTTTGTCCTCCCTTGGTTTATTCTTGTCCAATTAGGGTTTTTTATCAATCTTGTGCATCCAATAAGTTTGTTTGTGTCATTGGATGATCAATTAGGTCATTTTCGTCCTCCCTAGGCTTATTTTTGTCCAATTAGGGTTTTTAACCAATCTTGTGCATCCAATAGGTGTGTTTGTGTCATTGGATGATTAATTAGGTCATTTTCGTCCTCCCTAGGCTTATTCTTGTCCAATTAGGGTTTTTAACCAATCTTGTGCTTCCAATAAGTGTGTTTGTGCATTGGATGATCAATTAGGTCATTTTCGTCCTTCGTAGGCATATTCTTGTCCAATTAGGGTTTTTAACCAGTCTTGTGCATCCAATAGGTGTGTTTGTGTCATAGAATGATCAATTAGGTCATTTTCGTCCTCCCAAGGCTTATTCTTGTCCAATTAGGGTTTTTAACCAATCTTGTGCTTCCAATAAGTGTGTTTGTGCATTGGATGATCAATTAGGTCATTTTCGTCCTTCGTAGGCATATTCTTGTCCAATTAGGGTTTTTAACCAGTCTTGTGCATCCAATAGGTGTGTTTGTGTCATAGAATGATCAATTAGGTCATTTTCGTCCTCCCAAGGCTTATTCTTGTCCAATTAGGGTTTTTAACCAGTCTTGTGCATCCAATAAGTTCATTTGTGTCATTGGATTAACATTTAGGTCATTTTCGTCCTCCCTAGGCATATTCTTGTCCAACTAGGGTTTTAACCAATCTTATGCATCCAATAAGTTGAGTTGTGTCATTGGATTCACATTTAGGTCATTTTCGTCCTCCCTAGGCTTATTCTTGTCCAATTAGGGTTTTTAACCAATCTTGTGCATCCAATAGGTGTGTTTGTGTCATTGGATGATCAATTAGGTCATTTTCATCCACCCTAGGCTTATTCTTACCCAATTAGGGTTTTTAACCAATCTTGTGCATCTAATAAGTTGAGTAGTGTCATTGGATTAACATTTAGGTCATTTTTGTCCTCCCTTGGTTTATTCTTGTCCAATTAGGGTTTTTAATCAATCTTGTGCATCCAATAAGTTTGTTTGTGTCATTGGATGATCAATTAGGTCATTTTCGTCCTCCCTAGGCTTACTTTTGTCCAATTAGGGTTTTTAACCAATCTTGTGCATCCAATAAGTTGGTTTATGTCATTGAATTAATATTTAAGTCATTTTCGTCCTCCCTAGGCATATTCTTGTCCAATTAGGGTTTTTAACCAATCTTGTGCATCCAATAACTTCAGTTGTGTCATTGGATGATCAATTATGTCATTTTCGTCCTCCCTAGGCTTATTCTTGTCCAATTAGGGTTTTAACTAATCTTGTGCATCCAATAAGTTGAGTTGTGTCATTGGATTCACATTTAGGTCATTTTCGTCCTCCCTAGGCTTATTCTTGTCCAATTAGGGTTTTTAACCAATCTTGTGCATCCAATAGGTGTGTTTGTGTCATTGGATGATCAATTATGTCATTTTCATCCTCCCTAGGCTTATTCTTACCCAATTAGGGTTTTTAACCAATCTTGTGCATCTAATAAGTTGAGTAGTGTCATTGGATTAACATTTAGGTCATTTTTGTCCTCCCTTGGTTTATTCTTGTCCAATTAGGGTTTTTAACCAATCTTGTGCATCCAATAAGTTTGTTTGTGTCATTGGATGATCAATTAGGTCATTTTCGTCCTCCCTAGGCTTATTTTTCTCCAATTAGGGTTTTTAACCAATCTTGTGCATCCAATAAGTTTGTTTATGTCATTGAATTAATACTTAAGTCATTTTCGTCCTCCCTAGGCATATTCTTGTCCAACTAGGGTTTTAACCAATCTTGTTCATCCAATAAGTTGAGTTGTGTCATTGGATTAACATTAAGGTCATTTTCGTCCTCCCTAGGCATATTCTTGTCCAATTAGGGTTTTTAACCAATCTTGTGCATCCAATAGGTGTGTTTGTGTCATTGGATGA
>JBBPBR010001779.1:139994-165980 GCA_037974775.1 Cicer pinnatifidum
TATTCTTGTCCAATTAGGGTTTTTAACCAATCTTGTGCATCCAATAACTTCAGTTGTGTCATTGGATGATCAATTATGTCATTTTCGTCCTCCCTAGGCTTATTCTTGTCCAATTAGGGTTTTAACTAATCTTGTGCATCCAATAAGTTGAGTTGTGTCATTGGATTCACATTTAGGTCATTTTCGTCCTCCCTAGGCTTATTCTTGTCCAATTAGGGTTTTTAACCAATCTTGTGCATCCAATAGGTGTGTTTGTGTCATTGGATGATCAATTAGGTCATTTTCGTCCTCCATAGGCTTATTCTTACCCAATTAGGGTTTTTAACCAATCTTGTGCATCCAATAAGTTGAGTTGTGTCATTGGATTAACATTTAGGTCATTTTCGTCCTCCCTAGGCTTATTCTTGTCCAATTAGGGTTTTTAACCAATCTTGTGCATCCGATAAGTTTGTTTGGGTCATTGAATTAATATTTAGGTCATTTTCGTCCTCCCTAAGCATATTCTTGTCCAATTAGGGTTTTTAACCAATCTTGTGCATCCAATAGGTGTGTTTGTGTCATTGGATGATCAATTAGGTCATTTTCGTCCTCCCTAGGCTTATTCTTGTCAAATTAGGGTTTTTAACCAATCTTGTGCATCCAATAAGTTGAGTTGTGTCATTGGATTAACATTAAGGTCATTTTCGTCCTCCCTAGGCATATTCTTGTCCAATTAGGGTTTTTAACCAATCTTGTGCATCCAATAGGTGTGTTTGTGTCATTGGATGACCTATTAGGTCATTTTCGTCCTCCTTAGGCTTATTCTTGTCCAATTAGGGTTTTTAACCAATCTTGTGCATCCAATAACTTCAGTTGTGTCATTGGATGATCAATTAGGTCATTTTCGTCCTCCCTAGGCTTATTCTTGTCGAGTTAGGGTTTTAACCAATCTTGTGCATCCAATAAGTTGAGTTGTGTCATTGGATTCACATTTAGGTCATTTTCGTCCTCCCTAGGCTTATTCTTGTCCAATTAGGGTTTTTAACCAATCTTGTGCATCCAATAGGTGTGTTTGTGTCATTGGATGATCAATTAGGTCATTTTCGTCCTCCCTAGGCTTATTCTTGTCCAATTAGGGTTTTTAACCAATCTTGTGCATCTAATAGGTGTGTTTGTGTCATTGGATAATCAGTTAGGTCATTTTCGTCCTCCCTAGGCTTATACTTGCCCAATTAGGGTTTTTAACCAATCTTGTGCATCCAATAGGTGTGTTTGTGTCATTGGATGATCAATTAGGTCATTTTTGTCCTCCCTAGGCTTATTCTTGTCCAATTAGGGTTTTTAACCAATCTTTTGCATCCAATAGGTGTGTTTGTGTCATTGGATGATCAATTAGGTCATTTTCGTCCTCCCTAGGCATATTCTTATCCAATTAGGGTTTTTAACCAATCTTGTGCTTCCAATAGGTGTGTTTGTGTCATTGGATGATCAATTAGGTCATTTTCGTCCTCCCTAGGCTTATTCTTGTCCAATTAGGGTTTTTAACCAATCTTGTGCATCCAATACGTTTGTTAGTGTCATTGAATTAATATTTAGGTCATTTTCGTCCTCCCTAGGCATATTCTTGTCCAATTAGGGTTTTTAACCAATCTTGTGCATCCAATAGGTGTGTTTGTGTCATTGGATGATCAATGAGGTCATTTTCTTCCTCCCTAGGCTTATTCTTGTCCAATTAGGGTTTTTAACCAATCTTGTGCATCCAATAGGTGTGTTTGTGTCATTGGATGATCAATTAGGTCATTTTCGTCCTCCCTAGGCTTATTCTCTTCCAATTAGGGTTTTTAACCAATCTTATGCTTCCAATAGGTGTGTGTGTGTCATTGAATTAATATTTAGGTCATTTTCGTCCTCCCTAGGCATATTCTTGTCCAATTAGGGTTTTTAACCAATCTTGTGCATCCAATAGGTGTGTTTGTGTCATTGGATGATCAATTAGGTCATTTTCGTCCTCCCTAGGCTTATTCTTGTCCAATTAGGGTTTTTAACCAATCTTGTGCATCCAATAGGTGTGTTTGTGTCATTGGATGATCAATTAGGTCATTTTCGTCCTCCCTAGGCTTATTATTGGCCAATTAGGGTTTTTAACCAATCTTGTGCATGCAATAAGTTCATTTGTGTCATTGGATGATCAATTAGGTCCTTTTCGTCCTCCTTAGGCATATTCTTGTCCATCTAGGGTTTTAAACCAATCTTGTGCATCCAATAGGTGTGTTTGTGTCATTGGATGATCAATTAGGTTATTTTCGTCCTCCCTAGGCTTATTCTTGTCCAATTAGGGTTTTTAACCAATCTTGTGCATCCAATAGGTGTGTTTGTGTCATTGGATGATAATTAGGTCATTTTCATTCTCCCTAGGCATATTCTTGTCCAATTAGGGTTTTTAACCAATCTTGTGCATCCAATAGGTGTGTTTGTGTCATTGGATGATCAATTAGGTCATTTACGTCCTCCCTAGGCTTATTCTTGTCCAATTAGGGTTTTTAACCAATCTTGTGCATCCAATAACTTTGTTTGTGTTATTGAATTAATATTAAGGTCATTTTCGTCCTCCCTAGGCATATTCTTGTCCAATTAGGGTTTTTAACCAATCTTGTGCATCCAATAGGTGTGTTTGTGTCATTGGATGATCAATTAGGTCATTTTCGTCCTCCCTAGGCTTATTCTTGTCCAATTAGGGTTTTTAACCAATCTTGTGCATCCAATAGGTGTGTTTGTGTCATTGGATGATCAATTAGGTCATTTACGTCCTCCCTAGGCTTATTCTTGTCCAATTAGGGTTTTTAACCAATCTTGTGCATCCAATAACTTTGTTTGTGTCATTGAATTAATATTTAGGTCATTTTCGTCATCGCTAGGCATATTCTTGTCCAATTAGGGTTTTTAACCAATCTTGTGCATCCAATAGGTGTGTTTGTGTCATTGGATGATCAATTAGGTCATTTTCGTCCTCCCTAGGCTTATTCTTGTCCAATTAGGGTTTTTAACCAATCTTGAGCATGCAATAGGTGTGTTTGTGTCATTGGATAATCAATTAGGTCATTTTCGTCCTCCCTAGGCTTATTCTTGTCCAATTAGGGTTTTTAACCAATCTTGTGCATCCAATAGGTGTGTTTGTGTCATTGGATGATCAATTAGGTCATTTTCGTCCTCCCTAGGCTTATTCTTGTCCAATTAGGGTTTTTAACCAATCTTGTGCATCCAATAAGTTGAGTTGTGTCATTGGATTAACATTTAGGTCATATTCGTCCTCCCTAAGCTTATTCTTGTCCAATTAGGGTTTTTAACCAATCTTGTGCATCCAATAGGTGTGTTTGTGTCATTGGATGATCAATTAGGTCATTTTCGTCCTCCCTAGGCATATTCTTGTCCAATTAGGGTTTTTAACCAATCTTCTGCATCCAATAGGTGTGTTTGTGGCAATGGATGATCAATTAGGTCATTTTCGTCCTCCCTAGGCTTATTCTTGTCCAATTAGGGTTTTTAACCAATCTTGTGCATCCAATAGGTGTGTTTGTGTCATTGGATGATCAATTAGGTCATTTTCGTCCTCCCTAGGCTTATTCTTGTCCAATTAGGGTTTTTAACCAATCTTGTGCATCCAATAAGTTAAGTTGTGTCATTGGATTAACATTTAGGTCATTTTCGTCCACCCTAGGCTTATTCTTGTCCAATTAGGGTTTTTAACCAATCTTGTGCATCCAATAGGTGTGTTTGTGTCATTGGATGATCAATTAGGTCATTTTCGTCCTCCCTAGGCTTATTCTTGCCCAATTAGGGTTTTTAACCAATCTTGTGCATCCAATAAGTTGTGTTGTGTCATTGGATTAGCATTTAGGTCATTTTCGTCCTCCCTAGGCTTATTCTTGTCCAATTAGGGTTTTTAACCAATCTTGTGCATCCAATAAGTTCATTTGTGTCATTGGATGATCAATTAGGTCATTTTCGTCCTCCCTAGGCATATTCTTGTCCAATTAGGGTTTTTAACCAATCTTGTGCATCCAATAGGTGTGTTGGTGTCATTGGATGATCAATTAGGTCATTTTCGTCCTCTCTTGGCTTATTCTTGTCCAATTAGGGTTTTTAACCAATCTTGTGCATCCAATAGGTGTGTTTGTGTCATTGGATGATCAATTAGGTCATTTTCGTCCTCCCTAGGCTTATTCTTGTCCAATTAGGGTTTTTAACCAATCTTGTGCATCAGATAAGTTTGTTTGTGTCATTGAATTAATATTTAGGTAATTTTCGTCCTCCCTAGGCATATTCTTGTCCAATTAGGATTTTTAACCAATCTTGTGCATCCAATACGTGTGTTTGTGTCATTGGATGATCAATTAGGTCATTTTCGTCCTCCCTAGGCTTATTCTATTCCAATTAGGGTTTTTAACCAATCTTGTGCATCCAATAAGTTGAGTTGTGTCATTGGATTAACATTTAGGTCATTTTCGTCCTCCCTAGGCTTATTCTTGTCCAATTAGGGTTTTTAACCAATCTTGTGCATCCAATAGGTGTGTTTGTGTCATTGGATGATCAATTAGGTCATTATCGTCCTCCCTAGGCTTATTCTTGTCCAATTAGGGTTTTTAACCAATCTTGTGCACCCAATAGGTGTGTCTGTGTCATTGGATGATCAATTAGGTCATTTTCGTCCTCCCTAGGCATATTCTTGTCCAATTAGGGTTTTTAACCAATCTTGTGCATCCAATAACTTTGTTTGTGTCATTGAATTAATATTTAGGTCATTCTCGTCCTCCCTAGGCATATTCTTCTCCAATTAGGGTTTTTAACCAATCTTGTGCATCCAATAGGTGTATTTGTGGCAATGGATGATCAATTTGGACATTTTCGTCCTCCCTAGGCTTATTCTTGTCCAATTAGGGTTTTTAACCAATCTTGTGCATCCAATAGGTGTGTTTGTGTCATTGGATGATCAATTAGGTCATTTTCGTCCTCCCTAGGCTTATTCTTGTCCAATTAGGGTTTTTAACCAATCTTGTGCTTCCAATAAGTGTGTTTGGGTCATTGGATGATCAATTAGGTCATTTTCATCCTCCCTAGGCTTATTCTTACCCAATTAGGGTTTTTAACCAATCTTGTGCATCCAATAAGTTGAGTAGTGTCATTGAATTAACATTTAGGTCATTTTCGTCCTCCCTTGGTTTATTCTTGTCCAATTAGGGTTTTTAACCAATCTTGTGCATCCAATAAGTTTGTTTGTGTCATTGGATGATCAATTAGGTCATTTTCGTCCTCCCTAGGCTTATTTTTGTCCAATTAGGGTTTTTAACCAATCTTGTGCATCCAATAAGTTTGTTTATGTCATTGAATTAATATTTAAGTCATTTTCGTCCTCCCTAGGCATATTCTTGTCCAATTAGGATTTTTAACCAATCTTTTGCATCCAATAGGTGTGTTTGTGTCATTGGATAATCAATTAGGTCATTTTCGTCCTCCCTAGGCTTATTCTTGTCCAATTAGGGTTTTTAACCAATCTTGTGCATCCAATAACTTTGTTTGTGTCATTAAATTAATATTTAGGTTATTTTCGTCCTCCCTAGGCATATTCTTGTCCAATTAGGGTTTTTAACCAATCTTGTGCATCCAATAGGTGTGTTTGTGTCATTGGATGATCAATTAGGTCATTTTCGTCCTCCCTAGGCTTATTCTTGTCCAATTAGGGTTTTTAACCAATCTTGTGCATCTAATAAGTTCATTTGTGTTATTGGATTAACATTTAGGTCATTTTCGTCCTCCCTTGGCATATTCTTGTCTAATTAGGGTTTTTAACCAATCTTGTGCATCCAATAGGTGTGGTTGTGTCATTGGATGATCAATTAGGTCATTTTTGTCCTCCCTAGGCTTATTCTTGTCCAATTAGGGTTTTTAACCAATCTTGTGCATCCAATAAGTTTGTTTGTGTCATTGAATTAATATTTAGGTTATTTTCGTCCTCCCTAGGAATATTCTTGTCCAATTAGGGTTTTTAACCAATCTTGTGCATCCAATAGGTGTGTTTGTGTCATTGGATGATCAATTAGGTCATTTTCGTCCTCCCTAGGCTTATTCTTGTCCAATTAGGGTTTTTAACCAATCTTGTGCATCCAATAAGTTTGTTTGTGTCATTGAATTAATATTTAGGTCATTTTCGTCCTCCCTAGGCATATTCTTGCCCAATTAGGATTTTTAACCAATCTTGTGCATCCAATAGGTGTGTTTGTACCATTGGATGATCAATTAGGTCATTTTTGTCCTCCATAGGCTTATTCTTGTCCAATTAGGGTTTTTAACCAATCTTGTGCTTCCAATAGGTGTGTTTGTGTCATTAGATGATCAATTAGGTCATTCTGGTCCCCCCTAGGCTTATTCTTGTCCAATTAGGGTTTTTAACCAATCTTGTGCATCCAATAGGTGTGTTTGTGTCATTGGATGATCAATTAGGTCATTTTCGTCCTCCCTAGGCTTATTCTTGTCCAATTAGGGTTTTTAACCAATCTTGTGCATCCAATAAGTTTGTTTGTGTCATTGAATTAATATTTAGGTCATTTTCGTCCTCCCTAGGCATATTCTTGTCCAATTAGGGTTTTTAACCAATCTTGTGCATCCAATAGGTGTGTTTGTGTCATTGGATGATCAATTAGGTCATTTTCGTCCTCCCTAGGCTTATTCTTGTCCAATTAGGGTTTTTAACCAATCTTGTGCATCCAATAAGTTTGTTTGTGTCATTGAATTAATATTTAGGTCATTTTCTTCCTCCCTAGGCATCATCTTGTCCAATTAGGGTTTTTAACCAATCTTTTGCATCCAATAGCTGTGTTTGTGTCATTGGATGATCAATTAGGCCCTTTTCATCCTCCATAGGCTTATTCTTGTCCAATTAGGGTTTTTAACCAATCTTGTGCATCCAATATGTTCATTAGTGTCATTGGATGATCAATTAGGTCATTTTCGTCCTCTCTAGGCATGTTCTTGTCCAACTAGGGTTTTTAACCAATCTTGTGCATCCAATAGGTGTGTTTGTGTCATTGGATGATCAATTAGGTCATTTTCGTCATCCGTAGGCTTATTCTTGTCGAATTAGGGTTTTTAACCAATCTTGTGCATCCAATAAGTTGAGTTGTGTCATTGGATTAACATTTAGGTCATTTTCGTTCTCCCTAGGCTTATTCTTGTCCAATTAGGCTTTGTAACCAATCTTGTGCATCCAATAGGTGTGTTTGTGTCATTGGATGATCAATTAGGTCATTTTCGTCATCCCTAGGCTTATTCTTGTCCAATTAGGGTTTTTAACCAATCTTGTGCATCCAATAAGTTCATTAGTGTCATTGGATGATCAATTAGGTCATTTTCGTCCTCCCTAGGCATATTCTTGTCCAATTAGGGTTTTTAACCAATCTTGTGCATCCAATAGGTGTGTTTGTATCATTGGATGATCAATTAGGTCATTTTCGTCCTCCCTGGGCATATTCTTGTCCAGTTAGGGTTTTTAACCAATCTTGTGCATCCAATAGGTGTGTTTGTGTCATTGGATGATCAATTAGGTCATTTTCGTCCTCCCTAGGCATATTCTTGTCCAATTAGGGTTTTTAACCAATCTTGTGCATCCAATACGTGTTTTTGTGTCATTGGATGATCAATTAGGTCATTTTCGTCCTCCCTAGCCTTATTCTTGTCCAATTAGGGTTTTTAACCAATCTTGTGCATCCAATAGGTGTGTTTGTGTCATTGGATGATCAATTAGGTCATTTTCGTCCTCCCTAGGCTTATTCTTGTCCAATTAGGGTTTTTAACCAATCTTGTGCATCCAATAGGTGTGTTTGTGTCATTGGATGATCAATTAGGTCATTTTCGTCCTCCCTAGGCTTATTCTTGTCCAATTAGGGTTTTTAACCAATCTTTTGCATCCAATAGGTGTGTTTGTGTCATTGGATGACCAATTAGGTCATTTTCGTCCTCCCAAGGCATATTCTTGTCCAATTAGGGTTTTTAACCAATCTTGTGCATCCCATAGGTGTGTTTGTGGCAATGGATGATCAATTAGGTCATTTTCGTCCTCCCTAGGCTTATTCTTGTCCAATTAGGGTTTTTAACCAATCTTGTGCATCCAATAGGTGTGTTTGTGTCATTGGATGATCAATTAGGTCATTTTCGTCCTCCCTAGGCTTATTCTTGTCCAATTAGGGTTTTTAACCAATCTTGTGCATCTAATAAGGTCATTTGTGTAATTGGATTAACATTTAGGTCATTTTCGTCCTCCCTAGGCTTATTCTTGCCCAATTAGGGTTTTTAACCAATCTTGTGCATCCAATAAGTTGAGTTGTGTCATTGGATTAGCATTTAGGTCATTTTCGTCCTCCCTAGGCTTATTCTTGTCCAATTAGGGTTTTTAACCAATCTTGTGCATCCAATAAGTGTGTTTGTGTCATTGGATGATCAATTAGGTCATTTTCGTCCTCCCTAGGCATATTCTTGTCCAACTAGGGTTTTAAACCAATCTTGTGCATCCAATAAGTGTGTTTGTGTCATTGGATGATCAATTAGGTCATTTTCGTCCTCTCTAGTCTTTTTCTTGTCCAATTAGGGTTTTTAACCAATCTTGTGCATCCAATAGGTGTGTTTGTGTCATTGGATGATCAATTAGGTCATTTTCGTCCTCCCTAGGCTTATTCTTGTCCAATTAGGGTTTTTAACCAATCTTGTGCATCCAATAGGTGTGTTTGTGTCATTGGATGATCAATTAGGTCATTTTCGTCCTCCCTAGGCTTATTCTTGTCCAATTAGGGTTTTTAACCAATCTTGTGCATCCAATAAGTTCATTTGTGTCATTGGATGATCAATTAGGTCATTTTCGTCCTTCCTAGGCATATTCTTGATCAACTAGGGTTTTAAACCAATCTTGTGCATCCAATAGGTGTGTTTGTGTCATTGGATGATCAATTAGGTCATTTTCGTCCTCCCTAGGCTTATTCTTGTCCAATTAGGGTTTTTAACCAATCTTGTGCATCCAATAGGTGTGTTTGTGTCATTGGATGATCAATTAGGTCATTTTCGTCCTCCCTAGGCTTATTCTTGTCCAATTAGGGTTTTTAACCAATCTTGTGCATCCAATAGGTGTGTTTGTGTCATTGGATGATCAATTAGGTCATTTTCGTCCTCCCTAGGCTTATTCTTGTCCAATTAGGGTTTTTAACCAATCTTGTGCATCCAATAGGTGTGTTTGTGTCATTGGATGATCAATTAGGTCATTTTCGTCCTTTCTATGCTTATTTTTGTCCAATTAGGGTTTTTAAGCAATCTTGTGCATCCAATAAGTTCATTTGTGTCATTGGATGATCAATTAGGTCATTTTCGTCCTCCCTAGGCATATTCTTGTCCAACTAGGGTTTCTAACCAATCTTGTGCTTCCAATAGATGTGTTTGTGTCATTGGATGATCAATTAGGTCATTTTCGTCCTCCCTAGGCTTATTCTTGTCCAATTAGGGTTTTTAACCAATCTTGTGCATCCAATAGGTGTGTTTGTGTCATTGGATGATCAATTAGGTCATTTTCGTCCTCCCTAGGCTTATTCTTGTCCAATTAGGGTTTTTAACCAATCTTGTGCATCCAATAGGTGTGTTTGTGTCATTGGATGATCAATTAGGTCATTTTCGTCCTCCCTAGGCTTATTCTTGTCCAATATGGGTTTTTAACCAATCTTGTGCATCCCATAGGTGTGTTTGTGTCATTAGATGATCAATTAGGTCATTTTCGTCCTCCCTAGGCTTATTCTTGTCCAATTAGGGTTTTTAACCAATCTTGTGCATCCAATAGGTGTGTTTGTGTCATTGGATGATCAATTAGGTCATTTTCATCCTCCCTAGGCTTATTCTTACCCAATTAGGGTTTTTAACCAATCTTGTGCATCCAATAAGTTGAGTATTGTCATTGGATTAACATTTAGGTCATTTTCGTCCTCCCTTGGTTTATTCTTGTCCAATTAGGGTTTTTAACCAATCTTGTGCATCCAATAAGTTTGTTTGTGTCATTGGATGATCAATTAGGTCATTTTCGTCCTCCCTAGGCTTATTCTTGTCCAATTAGGGTTTTAACCAATCTTGTGCATCCAATAAGTTGAGTTGTGTCATTGGATTCACATTTAGGTCATTTTCGTCCTCCCTAGGCTTATTCTTGTCCAATTAGGGTTTTTAACCAATCTTGTGCATCCAATAGGTGTGTTTGTGTCATTGGATGATCAATTAGGTCATTTTCATCCTCCCTAGGCTTATTCTTACCCAATTAGGGTTTTTAACCAATCTTGTGCATCCAATAAGTTGAGTATTGTCATTGGATTAACATTTTGGTCATTTTCGTCCTCCCTTGGTTTATTCTTGTCCAATTAGGGTTTTTAACCAATCTTGTGCATCCAATAAGTTTGTTTGTGTCATTGGATGATCAATTAGGTCATTTTCGTCCTCCCTAGGCTTATTTTTGTCCAATTAGGGTTTTTAACCAATCTTGTGCATCCAATAAGTTTGTTTATGTCATTGAATTAATATTTAAGTCATTTTCGTCCTCCCTAGGCATATTCTTGTCCAATTAGGATTTTTAACCAATCTTTTGCATCCAATAGGTGTGTTTGTGTCATTGGATAATCAATTAGGTCATTTTCGTCCTCCCTAGGCTTATTCTTGTCCAATTAGGGTTTTTAACCAATCTTGTGCATCCAATAACTTTGTTTGTGTCATTAAATTAATATTTAGGTTATTTTCGTCCTCCCTAGGCATATTCTTGTCCAATTAGGGTTTTTAACCAATCTTGTGCATCCAATAGGTGTGTTTGTGTCATTGGATGATCAATTAGGTCATTTTCGTCCTCCCTAGGCATATTCTTTTACAATTAGGGTTTTTAACCAATCTTGTGCATCCAATAGGTGTGTTTGTGTCATTGGATGATCAATTAGGTCATTTTCGTCCTCCCTAGGCTTATTCTTGTCCAATTAGGGTTTTTAACCAATCTTGTGCATCCAATAGGTGTGTTTGTGTCATTGGATGATCAATTAGGTCATTTTCGTCCTCCCTAGGCATATTCTTGTCCAATTAGGGTTTTTAACCAATCTTGTGCATCCATTAGGTGTGTTTGTGGCAATGGATGATCAATTAGATCATTTTCGTCCACCCTAGGCTTATTCTAGTCAAATTAGGGTTTTTAACCAATCTTGTGCATCCAATAGGTGTGTTTGTGTCATTGGATGATCAATTAGGTCATTTTCGTCCTCCCTAGGCTTATTCTTGTCCAATTAGGGTTTTTAACCAATCTTGTGCATCCAATAGGTGTGTTTGTGTCATTGGATGATCAATTAGGTCATTTTCGTCCTCCCTAGGCATATTCTTGTCCAATTAGGGTTTTTAACCAATTTTATGCATCCAATAAGTTGAGTTGTGTCATTGGATTAACATTTAGGTCATTTTCGTCCTCCCTAGGCATATTCTTGTCCAATTAGGGTTTTTAACCAATCTTGTGCATCCAATAGGTGTGTTTGTGTCATTGGATGATCAATTAGGTCATTTTCGTCCTCCCTAGGCTTATTCTTGTCCAATTAGGGTTTTTAACCAATCTTGTGCATCCAATAGGTGTGTTTGTGTCATTGGATGATCAATTAGGTCATTTTCGTTCTCCCTAGGCATATTCTTGTCCAATTAGGGTTTTTAACCAATCTTGTGCATCCAATAGGTGTGTTTGTGTCATTGGATGACCAATTAGGTCATTTTCGTCCTCCCTAGGCATATTCTTGTCCAACTAGGGTTTTTAACCAATCTTGTGCATCCATTAGGTGTGTTTGTGGCAATGGATGATCAATTAGGTCATTTTTGTCCACCCTAGGCTTATTCTAGTCAAATTAGGGTTTTTAACCAATCTTGTGCATCCAATAGGTGTGTTTGTGTCATTGGATGATCAATTAGGTCATTTTCGTCCTCCCTAGGCTTATTCTTGTCCAATTAGGGTTTTTAACCAATCTTGTGCATCCAATAGGTGTGTTTGTGTCATTGGATGATCAATTAAGTCATTTTCGTCCTCCCTAGGCTTATTCTTGTCAAATTAGGGTTTTTAACCAATCTTGTGCATCCAATAGGTGTGTTTGTGTCATTGGATGATCAATTAGGTCATTTTCGTCCTCCCTAGGCATATTCTTGTCCAATTAGGGTTTTTAACCAATCTTGTGCATCCATTAGGTGTGTTTGTGGCAATGGATGATCAAGTAGGTCATTTTCGTCCACCCTAGGCTTATTCTAGTCAAATTAGGGTTTTTAACCAATCTTGTGCATCCAATAGGTGTGTTTGTGTCATTGGATGATCAATTAGGTCATTTTCGTCCTCCCTAGGCTTATTCTTGTCCAATTAGGGTTTTTAACCAATCTTGTGCATCCAATAGGTGTGTTTGTGTCATTGGATGATCAATTAGGTCATTTTCGTCCTCCCTAGGCTTATTCTTGTCCAATTAGGGTTTTTAACCAATCTTGTGCATCCAATAGGTGTGTTTGTGTCATTGGATGATCAATTAGGTTATTTTCGTCCTTCCCAGGCTTATTCTTGTCCAATTAGGGTTTTTAACCAATCTTGTGCATCCAATAGGTGTGTTTGTGTCATTGGATGATCAATTAGGTCATTTTCGTCCTCCCTAGGCTTATTCTTGTCCAATTAGGGTTTTTAACCAATCTTGTGCATCCAATAGGTGTGTTTGTGTCATTGGATGATCAATTAGGTCATTTTCGTCCTCCCTAGGCTTATTCTGGTCCAATTAGAGTTTTTAACCAATCTTGTGTATCCAATAGGTGTGTTTGTGTCATTGGATGATCAATTAGGTCATTTTCGTCCTCCCTAGGCTTATTCTTGTCCAATTAGGGTTTTTAACCAATCTTGTGCATCCAATAGGTGTGTTTGTGTCATTGGATGATCAATTAGGTCATTTTCGTCCTCCCTAGGCTTATTCTTGTCCAATTAGTGTTTTTACCCAATCTTGTGCATCCAATAGGTGTGTTTGTGTCATTGGATGATCAATTAGGTCATTTTCGTCCTCCCTAGGCTTATTCTTGTCCAATTAGGGTTTTTAACCAATCTTGTGCATCCAATAGGTGTGTTTGTGTCATTGGATGATCAATTAGGTCATTTTTGACCTCCCTAGGCTTATTCTTGTCCAATTAGGGTTTTTAACCAATCTTGTGCATCCAATAGGTGTGTTTGTGTCATTGGATGATCAATTAGGTTATTTTCGTCCTCCCTAGGCTTATTCTTGTCCAATTAGGGTTTTTAACCAATCTTGTGCATCCAATAGGTGCTTAACCAATCTTGTGCATCCAATAGGTGTGTTTGTGGCAATAGATGATCAATTAGGTCATTTTCGTACTCCCTAGGCTTATTTTTGTGCAATTAGGATTTTTAACCAATCTTGTGCATCCTATAGGTGTGTTTGTGTCATTGGATGATCAATTAGGTCATTTTCGTCCTCCCTAGGCTTATTCTTGTCCAATTAGGGTTTTTAACCAATCTTGTGCATCCAATAGGTGTGTTTGTGTCATTGGATGATCAATTAGGTCATTTTCGTCCTCCCTAGGCATATTCTTGTCCAATTAGGGTTTTTAACCAATCTTGTGCTTCCAATAAGTGTGTTTGTCTCATTGGGTGATCAATTAGGTCATTTTCGTCCTCCCTAGGCTTATTCTTGTTTAATTAGGGTTTTTAACCAATCTTCTGCATCCAATAGGTGTGTTTGTGTCATTGGATGATCAATTAGGTCATTTTCGTCCTCCCTAGGCTTATTCTTGTCCAATTAGGGTTTTTAACCGATCTTGTGCATCCAATAGGTGTGTTTGTGTCATTGGATGATCAATTAGGTCATTTTCGTCCTCTCTAGGCATATTCTTGTCCAATTAGGGTTTTTAACCAATCTTGTGCATCCAATAGGTGTGTTTGTGTCATTGGATGATCAATTAGGTTATTTTCGTCCTCCCTAGGCAGATTCTTGTCCATTTAGGGTTTTAAACCAATCTTGTGCATCCAATAGGTGTGTTTGTGTCATTGGATGATCAATTAGGTCATTTTCGTCCTCCCTAGGCTTATTCTTGTCCAATTAGGGTTTTTAACCGATCTTGTGCATCCAATAGGTGTGTTTGTGTCATTGGATGATCAATTAGGTCATTTTCGTCCTCCCTAGGCTTATTCTTGTCCAATTTGGGTTTTTAACCAATCTTGTGCATCCAATAAGTTGAGTTGTGTCATTGGATTAACATTTAGGTCATTTCCGTCCTCCCTAGGCTTATTCTTGTCCAATTAGGGTTTTTAACCAATCTTGTGCATTCAATAAGTTCATTTGTGTCATTGGATTAACATTTAGGTCATTTTCGTCCTCCCTAGGCATATTCTTGTCCAATTAGGGTTTTTAACCAATCTTGTGCATCCAATAGGTGTGTTTGTGTCATTGGATGATCAATTAGGTTATTTTCGTCCTCCCTAGGCTTATTCTTGTCCAATTAGGGTTTTTAACCAATCTTGTACATCCAATAAGTTGAGTTGTGTCATTGGATTAACATTTAGGTCATTTTCGTTCTCCCTAGGCTTATTCTTGTCCAATTAGGGTTTTTAACCAATCTTGTGCATCCAATAAGTTCATTTGTGTTATTGGATTAACATTTAGGTCATATTCGTCCTCCCTAGGCATATTCTTGTGCAATTAGGGTTTTTAACCAATCTTGTGCATCCAATAGGTGTGTTTGTGTCATTGGATGATCAATTAGGTCATTTTCGTCCTCCCTAGGCTTATTCTTGTCCAATTAGGGTTTTTAACCAATCTTGTGCATCCAATAGGTGTGTTTGTGTCATTGGATGATCAATTAGGTCATTTTCGTCCTCCCTAGGCTTATTCTTGCCCAATTAGGGTTTTTAACCAATCTTGTGCATACAATAAGTTGAGTTGAGTCATTGGATTAGCATTTAGGTCATTTTCGTCCTCCCTAGGCTTATTCTTGTCCAATTAGGATTTTTAACCAATCTTGTGCATCCCATAAGTTCATTTGTGTCATTGGATTAACATTTATGTCATTTTCGTCCTCCCTAGGCATATTCTTGTCCAATTAGGGTTTTTAACCAATCTTGTGCATCCAATAGGTATGTTTGTGTCATTGGATGATCAATTAGGTCATTTTCGTCCTCCCTAGGCTTATTCTTGTCCAATTAGGGTTTTTAACCAATCTTGTGCATCCAATAACTTTGTTTGTGTCATTAAATTAATATTTAGGTTATTTTCGTCCTCCCTAGGCATATTCTTGTCCAATTAGGGTTTTTAACCAATCTTGTGCATCCAATAGGTGTGTTTGTGTCATTGGATGATCAATTAGGTCATTTTCGTCCTCCCTAGGCTTATTCTTGTCCAATTAGGGTTTTTAACCAATCTTGTTCTTCCAATAGGTGTGTTTGTGTCATTGGATGATTAATTAGGTCATTTTCGTCCTCCCTAGGCTTATTCTTGTCCAATTAGGGTTTTTAACCAATCTTGTGCTTCCAATAAGTGTGTTTGTGCATTGGATGATCAATTAGGTCATTTTCGTCCTTCGTAGGCATATTCTTGTCCAATTAGGGTTTTTAACCAGTCTTGTGCATCCAATAGGTGTGTTTGTGTCATAGAATGATCAATTAGGTCATTTTCGTCCTCCCAAGGCTTATTCTTGTCCAATTAGGGTTTTTAACCAGTCTTGTGCATCCAATAAGTTCATTTGTGTCATTGGATTAACATTTAGGTCATTTTCGTCCTCCCTAGGCATATTCTTGTCCAACTAGGGTTTTAACCAATCTTATGCATCCAATAAGTTGAGTTGTGTCATTGGATTCACATTTAGGTCATTTTCGTCCTCCCTAGGCTTATTCTTGTCCAATTAGGGTTTTTAACCAATCTTGTGCATCCAATAGGTGTGTTTGTGTCATTGGATGATCAATTAGGTCATTTTCATCCACCCTAGGCTTATTCTTACCCAATTAGGGTTTTTAACCAATCTTGTGCATCTAATAAGTTGAGTAGTGTCATTGGATTAACATTTAGGTCATTTTTGTCCTCCCTTGGTTTATTCTTGTCCAATTAGGGTTTTTAATCAATCTTGTGCATCCAATAAGTTTGTTTGTGTCATTGGATGATCAATTAGGTCATTTTCGTCCTCCCTAGGCTTATTTTTGTCCAATTAGGGTTTTTAACCAATCTTGTGCATCCAATAAGTTGGTTTATGTCATTGAATTAATATTTAAGTCATTTTCGTCCTCCCTAGGCATATTCTTGTCCAATTAGGGTTTTTAACCAATCTTGTGCATCCAATAACTTCAGTTGTGTCATTGGATGATCAATTATGTCATTTTCGTCCTCCCTAGGCTTATTCTTGTCCAATTAGGGTTTTAACTAATCTTGTGCATCCAATAAGTTGAGTTGTGTCATTGGATTCACATTTAGGTCATTTTCGTCCTCCCTAGGCTTATTCTTGTCCAATTAGGGTTTTTAACCAATCTTGTGCATCCAATAGGTGTGTTTGTGTCATTGGATGATCAATTATGTCATTTTCATCCTCCCTAGGCTTATTCTTACCCAATTAGGGTTTTTAACCAATCTTGTGCATCTAATAAGTTGAGTAGTGTCATTGGATTAACATTTAGGTCATTTTTGTCCTCCCTTGGTTTATTCTTGTCCAATTAGGGTTTTTAACCAATCTTGTGCATCCAATAAGTTTGTTTGTGTCATTGGATGATCAATTAGGTCATTTTCGTCCTCCCTAGGCTTATTTTTCTCCAATTAGGGTTTTTAACCAATCTTGTGCATCCAATAAGTTTGTTTATGTCATTGAATTAATATTTAAGTCATTTTCGTCCTCCCTAGGCATATTCTTGTCCAACTAGGGTTTTAACCAATCTTGTTCATCCAATAAGTTGAGTTGTGTCATTGGATTAACATTTAGGTCATTTTCGTCCTCCCTAGGCATATTCTTGTCCAATTAGGGTTTTTAACCAATCTTGTGCATCCAATAGGTGTGTTTGTGTCATTGGATGATCAATTAGGTCATTTTCGTCCTCCCTAGGCTTATTCTTGTCCAATTAGGGTTTTTAACCAATCTTGTGCATCCAATAACTTCAGTTGTGTCATTGGATGATCAATTAGGTCATTTTCGTCCTCCCTAGGCTAATTCTTGTCCAATTATGGTTTAAACAATCTTGTGCATCCAATAAGTTGAGTTGTGTCATTGGATTCACATTTAGGTCATTTTCGTCCTCCCTAGGCTTATTCTTGTCCAATTAGGGTTTTTAACCAATCTTGTGCATCCAATAGGTGTGTTTGTGTCATTGGATGATCAATTAGGTCATTTTCATCCTCCCTAGGCTTATTCTTACCCAATTAGGGTTTTTTACCAATCTTGTGCATCCAATAAGTTGAGTAGTGTCATTGGATTAACATTTAGGTCATTTTCGTCCTCCCTTGGTTTATTCTTGTCCAATTAGGGTTTTTAACCAATCTTGTGCATCCAATAAGTTTGTTTGTGTCATTGAATTAATATTTAGGTCATTTTCATCCTCCCTAGGCATCATCTTGTCCAATTAGGATTTTTAACCAATCTTTTGCATCCAATAGGTGTGTTTGTGTCATTGGATGATCAATTAGGTCATTTTCGTCCTCCCTAGGCTTATTCTTGTCCAATTAGGGTTTTTAACCAATCTTGTGCATCCAATAGGTGTGTTTGTGTCATTGGATGATCAATTAGGTCATTTTCGTCCTCCCTAGGCTTATTCTTGTCCAATTAGGGTTTTTAACCAATCTTGTGCATCCAATAAGTTCATTTGTGTCATTGGATGATCAATTAGGTCATTTTCGTCCTTCCTAGGCATAATCTTGTCCAACTAGGGTTTTAAACAAATCTTGTGCATCCAATAGGTGTGTTTGTGTCATTGGATGATCAATTAGGTCATTTTCGTCCTCCCTAGGCTTATTCTTGTCCAATTAGGGTTTTTAACCAATCTTGTGCATCCAATAGGTGTGTTTGTGTCATTGGATGATCAATTAGGTCATTTTCGTCCTCCCTAGGCTTATTCTTGTCCAATTAGGGTTTTTAACCAATCTTGTGCATCCAATAAGTTCATTTGTGTCATTGGATGATCAATTAGGTCATTTTCGTCCTTACTAGGCATATTCTTGTCCAACTAGGGTTTTAAACCAATCTTGTGCATCCAATAGGTGTGTTTGTGTCATTGGATGATCAATTAGGTCATTTTCGTACTCCATAAGCTTATTCTTGTCCAATTAGGGTTTTTAACCAATCTTGTGCATCCAATAGGTGTGTTTGTGTCATTGGATGATCAATTAGGTCATTTTCGTCCTCCCTAGGCTTATTCTTGTCCAATTAGGGTTTTTAACCAATCTTGTGCATCCAATAAGTTCATTTGTGTCATTGGATGATAAATTTGGTCATTTTCGTCCTCCATAGGCATATTCTTGTCCAACTAGGGTTTTAAACCAATCTTGTGCATCCAATAGGTGTGTTTGTGTCATTGGATGATCAATTAGGTCATTTTCGTCCTCCCTAGGCTTATTCTTGTCCAATTAGGGTTTTTAACCAATCTTGTGCATCCAATAGGTGTGTTTGTGTCATTGGATGATCAATTAGGTCATTTTCGTCCTCCCTAGGCTTATTCTTGTCCAATTAGGGTTTTTAACCAATCTTGTGCATCCAATAGGTGTGTTTGTGTCATTGGATGATCAATTAGGTCATTTTCGTCCTCCCTAGGCTTATTCTTGTCCAATTAGGGTTTTTAACCAATCTTGTGCATCCAATAGGTGTGTTTGTGTCATTGGATGATCAATTAGGTCATTTTCATCATCCCAAGGCTTATTCTTGTCCAATTAGGGTTTTTAACCAATCTTGTGCATCCAATAACTTTGTTTGTGTCATTGAATTAATATTTAGGTCATTTTCGTCCTCCTTAGGCATATTCTTGTCGAATTAGGGTTTTTAACCAATCTTGTGAATCCAATCGGTGTGTTTCTGTCATTGGATGATCAATTAGGTCATTTTCGTCCTCCCTAGGCTTATTCTTGTCCAATTAGGGTTTTTAACCAATCTTGTGCATCCAATAGGTGTGTTTGTGTCATTGGATGATCAATTAGGTCATTTTCGTCCTCCCTAGGCTTATTCTTGTCCAATTAGGGTTTTTAACCAATCTTGTGCATCCAATAGGTGTGTTTGTGTCATTGGATGATCAATTAGGTCATTTTCGTCCTCCCTAGGCTTATTCTTGTCCAATTAGGGTTTTTAACCAATCTTGTGCATCCAATAAGTTCATTTGTGTCATTGGATGATCAATTATGTCATTTTCGTCTTCCCTAGGCTTATTCTTGTCCAATTAGGGTTTTTAACCAATCTTGTGCATCCAATAGGTGTGTTTGTGTCATTGGATGATCAATTAGGTCATTTTCGTCCTCCCTAGGCTTATTCTTGTCCAGTTAGGGTTTTTAACCAATCTTGTGCATCCAATAAGTTCATTTGTGTCATTGGATTAACATTTAGGTCATTTTCGACCTCCCTAGGCATATTCTTGTCCAATTAGGGTTTTTAACCAATCTTGTGCATCCAATAGGTGTGTTTGTGTCATTGGATGATCAATTAGGTCATTTTCGTCCTCCCTAGGCTTATTCTTGTCCAATTAGGGTTTTTAACCAATCTTGTGCATCCAATAGGTGTGTTTGTGTCATTGGATGATCAATTAGGTCATTTTCGTCCTCCCTAGGCTTATTCTTGTCCAATTAGGGTTTTTAACCAATCTTGTGCATCCAATAAGTTCATTTGTGTCATTGGATGATCAATTAGGTCATTTTTGTCCTCCCTAGGCTTATTCTTGTCCAATTAAGGTTTTTAACCAATCTTGTGCATCCAATAAATTTGTTTGTGTCATTGAATTAATATTTAGGTCATTTTCGTCCTCCCTAGGCATATTCTTCTCCAATTAGGGTTTTTAACCAATCTTGTGCATCCAATAAGTTTGTTTGTGTCATTGAATTCATATTTAGGTCATTTTCGTCCTCTCTAGGCATCATCTTGTCCAATTAGGGTTTTTAACCAATCTTTTGCATCCAATAGGTGTGTTTGTGTCATTGGATGATCAATTAGGTCATTTTCGTCCTCCCTAGGCTTATTCTTGTCCAATTAGGGTTTTTAACCAATCTTGTACATCCAATAAGTTCATTTGTGTCATTGGATTATCATTTAGGTCATTTTCGTCCTCCCTAGGCATATTCTTGTCCATTTAGGGTTTTTAACCAATCTTGTGCATCCAATAGGTGTGTTTGTGTCATTGGATGATCAATTAGGTTATTTTCGTCCTCCCTAGGCTTATTCTTGTCCAATTAGGGTTTTTAACCAATCTTGTGCATCCAATAGGTGTGTTTGTGTCATTGGATGATCATATAGGTTATTTTCGTCCTCCCTAGGCATATTCTTGTCCAATTAGGGTTTTTAACCAATCTTGTGCATCCAATAGGTGTGTTTGTGTCATTGGATGATCAATTAGGTCATTTTCGTCCTCCCTAGGCTTATTCTTGTCCAATTAGGGTTTTTAACCAATCTATTGCATCCAGTAGGTGTGTTTGTGTCATTGGATGATCAATTAGGTCATTTTCGTCCTCCTTAGGCTTATTCTTGTCCAATTAGGGTTTTTAACCAATTTTGTGCATATAATAGGTGTGTTTGTGTCATTGGATGATCAATTAGGTCATTTTCGTCCTCCCTAGGCATATTCTTGTCCAATTAGGGTTTTTAACCAATCTTGTGCATCCAATAGGTGTGTTTGTGTCATTGGATGATCAATTAGGTCATTTTCGTCCTCCCTAGGCTTATTCTTGTCCAATTAGGGTTTTTAACCAATCTTGTGCATCCAATAAGTTCATTTGTGTCATTGGATTAACATTTAGGTCATTTTCGTCCTGCCTAGGCATATTCTTGTCCAATTAGGGTTTTTAACCAATCTTGTGAATCCAATAGGTGTGTTTGTGTCATTGGATGATCAATTAGGTTATTTTTGTCCTCCCTAGGCTTATTCTTGTCCAATTATGGTTTTTAACCAATCTTGTGCATCCAATAGGTGTGTTTGTGTCATTGGATGACCAATTAGGTCATTTTCGTCCTCCCTAGGCATATTCTTGTCCAATTAGGGTTTTTAACCAATCTTGTGCATCCAATAGGTGTGTTTGTGTGATTGGATGATCAATTAGGTCATTTTCGTCCTCCCTAGGCTTATTCTTATCCAATTAGGGTTTTTAACAAATTTTGTGCATCCAATAACTTTGTTTGTGTCATTGAATTAATATTTTGGTCATTTTCGTCCTCCCTAGGCATATTCTTGTCCAATTAGGGTTTTTAACCAATCTTGTGCATCCAATAGGTGTGTTTGTGTCATTGGATGATCAATTAGGTCATTTTCGTCCTCCCTAGGCTTATTCTTGTCCAATTAGGGTTTTTAACCAATCTTGTGCAACCAATAGGTGTTTAACCAATCTTGTGCATCCAATAGGTGTGTTTGTGGCAATAGATGATCAATTAGGTCGTTTTCGTCCTCCCTAGGCTTATTCTTGTCCAATTAGGGTTTTTAACCAATCTTGTGCATCCAATAGGTGTGTTTGTGTCATTGGATGATCAATTAGGTCTTTTTCGTCCTCCCTAGGCTTATTCTTGTCCAATTAGGGTTTTTAACCAATCTTGTGCATCCAATAGGTTTGTTTGGGACATTGGATGATCAATTAGGTCATTTACGTCCTCCCTAGGCTTATTCTTGTCCAATTAAGGTTTTTAACCAATCTTGTGCATCCATTAACTTTGTTTGTGTCATTGAATTAATATTTAGGTCATTTTCGTCATCCCTAGGCATATTCTTGTCCAATTAGGGTTTTTAACCAATCTTGTGCATCTAATAGGTGTGTTTGTGTCATTGGATGATCAATTAGGTCATTTTCGTCCTCCCTAGGCTTATTCTTGTCCAATTAGGGTTTTTAACCAATCTTGTGCATCCAATAGGTGTGTTTGTGTCATTGGATGATCAATTAGGTCATTTTCGTCCTCCCTAGGCTTATTCTTGTCCAATTAGGGTTTTTAACCAATCTTGTGCATCCAATAAGTTGAGTTGTGTCATTGGATTAACATTAAGGTCATTTTCATTCTCCCTAGGCTTATTCTTGTCCAATTAGGGTTTTTAACCAATCTTGTGCATCCAATAGGTGTGTTTGTGTCATTGGATGATCAATTAGGTCATTTTCGTCCTCCCTAGGCTTATTCTTGTCCAATTAGGGTTTTTAACCAATCTTGTGCATCCAATAGGTGTGTTTGTGTCATTGGATGATCAATTAGGTCATTTTCGTCCTCCCTAGGCTTATTCTTGTCCAATTAGGGTTTTTAACCAATCTTGTGCATCCAATAGGTGTGTTTGTGTCATTGGATGATCAATTAGGTCATTTTTCGTCCTCCCTAAGCTTATTCTTGTCCAATTAGGGTTTTTAACCAATCTTATGCATCCAATAGGTGTGTTTGTGTCATTGGATGATCAATTAGGTCATTTTCGTCCTCCCTAGGCTTATTCTTGTCCAATTAGGGTTTTTAACCAATCTTGTGCATCCAATAGGTGTGTTTGTGTCATTGGATGATCAATTAGGTCATTTTCGTCCTCCCTAGGCTTATTCTTGTCCAATTAGGGTTTTTAACCAATCTTGTGCATCCAATAGGTGTGTTTGTGTCATTGGATGATCAATTAGGTCATATTCGTCCTCCCTAAGCATATTCTTGTCCAATTAGGGTTTTTAACCAATCTTGTGCATCCAATAAGTTCATTTGTGTCATTGGATGATCAATTAGGTCATTTTCGTCCTCCCTAGGCATATTCTTGTCCAACTAGGGTTTTAAACCAATCTTGTGAATCCAATAGGTGTGTTTGTGTCATTGGATGATCAATTAGGTCATATTCGTCCTCCCTAGTCTTATTCTTGTCCAATTAGGGTTTTTAACCAATCTTGTGTATCCAATAGGTGTGTTTGTGTCATTGGATGATCAATTAGGTCATTTTCGTCCTCCCTAGGCTTATTCTTGTCCAATTAGGGTTTTTAACCAATCTTGTGCATCCAATAGGTGTGTTTGTGTCATTGGATGATCAATTAGGTCATTTTCGTCCTCCCTAGGCTTATTCTTGTCCAATTAGGGTTTTTAACCAATCTTGTGCATCCAATAAGTTTGTTTGTGTCATTGAATTAATATTTAGGTCCTTTTCGTCCTCCCTAGGCCTATTCTTGTCCAATTAGGGTTTTTAACCAATCTTGTGCATCTAATAGGTGTGTTTGTGTCATTGGATGATCAATTAGGTCATTTTTGTCCTCCCTAGGCATATTCTTGTCCAATTAGGGTTTTTAACCAATCTTGTGCTTCCAATAGGTGTGTTTGTGTCATTGGATGATCAAGTAGGTCATTTTGGTCCTCCCAGGGCTTATTCTTGTCCAATTAGGGTTTTTAACCAATCTTGTGCATCCAATAGGTGTGTTTGTGTCATTGGATGATCAATTAGGTCATTTTCGTCCTCCCTAGGCTTATTCTTGTCCAATTAGGGTTTTTAACCAATCTTGTGCATCCAATAAGTTTGTTTGTGTCATTGAATTAATATTTAGGTCCTTTTCGTCCTCCCTAGGCATATTCTTGTCCAATTAGGTTTTTTAACCAATCTTGTGCTTCCAATAGGTGTGTTAGTGTCATTGGATGATCAATTAGGTCATTTTGGTCCTCCCTAGGCTTATTCTTGTCCAATTAGGGTTTTTAACCAATCTTGTGCATCCAATAGGTGTGTTTGTGTCATTGGATGATCAATTAGGTCATTTTCGTCCTCCCTAGGCTTATTCTTGTCCAATTAGGGTTTTTAACCAATCTTGTGCATCCAATAAGTTTGTTTGTGTCATTGAATTAATATTTAGGTCATTTTCGTCCTCCCTAGGCATATTCTTGTCCAATTAGGGTTTTTAACCAATCTTGAGCATCCAATAAGTTGAGTTGTGTCATTGGATTAACATTTAGGTCATTTTCGTTCTCCCTAGGCTTATTCTTGTCCAATTAGGTTTTTTAACCAATCTTGTGCATCCAATAAGTTCATTTGTGTTATTGGATTAACATTTAGGTCATAATCGTCCTCCCTAGACATATTCTTGTCCAATTAGGGTTTTTAACCAATCTTGTGCATCCAATAGGTGTGTTTATGTCCTTGGATGATCAATTAGGTCATTTTCGTCCTCCCTAGGCATGTTCTTGTCCAATTAGGGTTTTTAACCAATCTTGTGCATCCAATAGGTGTGTTTGTGTCATTGGATGATCAATTAGGTCATTTTCGTCCTCCCTAGGCTTATTCTTGTCCAATTAGGGTTTTTAACCAATCTTGTGCATCCAATAAGTTGAGTTGTGTCATTGGATTAACATTTAGGTCATTTTCATTCTCCCTAGGCTTATTCTTGTCCAATTAGGTTTTTAACCAATCTTGTGCATCCAATAAGTTCATTTGTTTCATTGGATTCACATTTAGGTCATTTTCGTCCTCCCTAGGCATATTCTTGTCCAATTAGGGTTTTTAACCAATCTTGTGCATCCAATAAGTTGAGTTGTGTCATTGGATTAACATTTAGCTCATTTTCGTTCTCCCTAGGCTTATTCTTGTCCAATTATGGTTTTTAACCAATCTTGTGCATCCAATAAGTTCATTTGTGTTATTGGATTAACATTTAGGTCATATTCGTCCTCCCTAGGCATATTCTTGTCCAATTAGGATTTTTAACCAATCTTGTGCATCCGATAGGTGTGTTTCTGTCATTTGATGATCAATTAGGTCATTTTTGTCCTCCCTGGGCTTATTCTTGTCCAATTAGGGTTTTTAACCAATCTTGTGCATCCAATAGGTGTGTTTCTGTCATTGGATGATCAATTAGGTCATTTTCGTCCTCCCTAGGCTTATTCTTGTCCAATTAGGGTTTTTAAACAATCTTGTGCATCCAATAAGTTCATTTGTGTCATTGGATTAACATTTAGGTCATTTTCGTCCTCCCTAGGCATATTCTTTTCCAATTAGGGTTTTTAACCAATCTTGTGCATCCAATAGGTGTGTTTGTGTCATTGGATGATCAATTTAGGTCATTTTCGTTCTCCCTAGGCATATTCTTGTCCAATTAGGGTTTTTAACCAATCTTATGCATCCAATAGGTGTGTTTGTGTCATTGGATGATCAATTAGGTCATTTTCGTCCTCCCTAGGCTTATTCTTGTCCAATTAGGGTTTTTAACCAATCTTGTGCATCCAATAGGTGTGTTTGTGTCATTGGATGATCAATTAGGTCATTTTCGTCCTCCCTAGGCTTATTCTTGTCCAATTAGGGTTTTTAACCAATCTTGTGCATCCAATAAGTTTGTTTGTGTCATTGAATTAATATTTAGGTCATTTTCGTCCTCCCTAGGCATCATCTTGTCCAATTAGGATTTTTAACCAATCTTGTGCATCCAATAGGTGTTGTTGTGTCATTGGATGATCAATTAGGTCATTTTCGTCCTCCCTAGGCATATTCTTGTCCAATTAGGGTTTTTAACCAATCTTGTGCATCCAATAGGTATGTTTGTGTCATTGGATGATCAATTAGGTCATTTTCGTCCTCCCTAGGCTTATTCTTGTCCAATTAGGGTTTTTAACCAATCTTGTGCATCCAATAACTTTGTTTGTGTCATTAAATTAATATTTAGGTCATTTTCGTCCTCCCTAGGCATATTCTTGTCCAATTGGGGTTTTTAACCAATCTTGTGCATCCAATAGGTGTTGTTGTGTCATTGGATGATCAATTAGGTCATTTTCGTCCTCCCTAGGCTTATTCTTGTCCAATTACGGTTTTTAACCAATCTTGTG
>JBBPBR010001780.1:0-19980 GCA_037974775.1 Cicer pinnatifidum
ATCATCCAATGACACAAACACACCTATTGGATGCACAAGATTGGTTAAAAACCCTAATTGGACAAGAATATGCCTAGGGAGGACGAAAATGACCTAAATATTAATTCAATGACACAAACAAAGTTATTGGATGCACAAGATTGGTTAAAAACCCTAATTGGATAAGAATAAGCCTAGGGAGGACGAAAATGACCAAATTGATCATCCAATGACACAAACACACCTATTGGATGCACAAGATTGGTTAAAAACCCTAATTGGACAAGAATATGCCTAGGGAGGACGAAAATGACTTAAATATTAATTCAATGACATAAACAAACTTATTGGATGCACTAGATTGGTTAAAAACCCTAATTGGACAAAAATAAGCCTAGGGAGGATGAAAATGACCTAATTGATAATCCAATGACACAAACAAACTTATTGGATGCACAAGATTGGTTAAAAACCCTAATTGGACAAGAATAAACCAAGGGAGGACGAAAATGACCTAAATGTTAATCCAATGACACTACTCAACTTATTGGATGCACAAGATTGGTTAAAAACCCTAATTGGGTAAGAATAAGCCTAGGGAGGACGAAAATGACCTAATTGATCATCCAATGACACAAACACACCTATTGGATGCACAAGATTGGTTAAAAACCCTAATTGGACAAGAATATGCCTAGGGAGGACGAAAATGACCTAAATATTAATTCAATGAAACAAACAAACTTATTGGATGCACAAGATTGGTTAAAAACCCTAATTGGACAAGAAAAAGCCTAGGGAGGACGAAAATGACCTAATTGATCATCAAATGACACAAACACACCTATTGGATGAACAAGATTTGTTAAAAACCCTAATTGGACAAAAATATGCCTAGCGAGGACGAAAATGACCTAAATATTAATTCAATGACACAAACAAAGTTATTGGATGCACAAGATTGGTTAAAAACCCTAATTGGACAAGAATAAGCCTAGGGAGGACGAAAATGACCTAATTGATCATCCAATGACACAAACACACCTATTGGATGCACAAGATTGGTTAAAAACCCTAATTGGACAAGAATAAGCCTAGGGAGGACGAAAATGACCTAATTGATCATCCAATGACACAAACACACCTATTGGATACACAAGATTGGTTAAAAACCCTAATTGGACAAGAATAATTCTAGGGGGGACGAAAATGACCTAAATGTTAATCCAATGAAACAACTCAACTTATTGGATGCACAAGATTGGTTAAAAACCCTAATTGGACAAGAATAAGCCTAGGGAGGACGAAAACGACCTAATTGATCATCCAATGACACAAACACACCTATTGGATGCACAAGATTGGTTAAAAACCCTAATTGGACAAGAATATGCCTAGGGAGAACGGATATGACCTAAATGTTAATCCAATGACACAAATGAACTTATTGGATGCACAAGATTGGTTAAAAACCCTAATTGGACAAGAATAAGCCTAGGGAGGACGAAAATGACCTAATTGATCATCCAATGACACAAACACACCTATTGGATGCACAAGATTAGTTAAAAACCCTAATTGGACAAAAATATGCCTAGGGAGGAGGAAAATGACCTAAATATTAATTCAATGACACAAACAAAGTTATTGGATGCACAAGATTGGTTAAAAACCCTAATTGGACAAGAATAAGCCTAGGGAGGACGAAAATGACCTAATTGATCATCCAATGACACAAACACACCTATTGGATGCACAAGATTGGTTAAAAACCCTAATTGGAAAAGAATATGCCTAGGGAGGACGAAAATGACCTAATTGACCATCCAATGACACAAACACACCTATTGGATGCAGAAGATTGGTTAAAAACCATAATTGGACAAGAATAAGCCTAGGGAGGACGAAAATGACCTAATTGATCATCCAATGACACAAACACACCTATTGGATGCACAAGATTGGTTATAAACCCTAATTGGACAAGGATATGGCTTGGGAGGACGAAAATGACCTAAATATTAATTCAATGACACAAACAAACTTATTGGATGCACAAGATTGGTTAAAAACCCTAATTGGACAAGAATAAGCCTAGGGAGGACGAAAATGACCTAATTGATCATCCAATGACACAAACACACCTATTGGATGCACAAGATTGGTTAAAAACCCTAATTGAACAAGAATATGCATAGGGAGGACGAAAATGACCTAAATATTAATTCAATGACACAAACAAACTTATTGGATGCACAAGATTGGTTAAAAACCCTAATTGGACAAGAATAAGCCTAGGGAGGACGAAAATGACCTAATTGATCATCCAATGACACAAACACACCTATTGGATGCACAAGATTGGTTAAAAACCCTAATTGAACAAGAATATGCATAGGGAGGACGAAAATGACCTAAATGTTAATCCAATGACACAAATGAACTTATTGGATGCACAAGATTGGTTAAAAACCCTAATTGGACAAGAATAAGCCTAGGGAGGACGAAAATGACCTAATTGATCATCCAATGACACAAACACACCTATTGGATGAACAAGATTGGTTAAAAACCCTAATTGGACAAGAATATGCCTAGGGAGGAGGAAAATGACCTAAATATTAATTCAATGACACATACAAAGTTATTGGATGCACAAGATTGGTTAAAAACCCTAATTGGACAAGAATAAGCCTAGGGAGGACGAAAATGACCTAATTGATCATCCAATGACACAAACACACCTATTGGATGCACAAGATTGGTTAAAAACCCTAATTGGACAAGAATATGCCTAGGGAGGAGGAAAATTTCCTAAATATTAATTCAATGACACAAACAAAGTTATTGGATGCACAAGATTGGTTAAAAACCCTAATTGGACAAGAATAAGCCTAGGGAGGACGAAAATGACCTAATTGATCATCCAATGACACAAACACACCTATTGGATGCACAAGATTGGTTAAAAACCCTAATTGGACAAGAATATGCCTAGGGAGGACGAAAATGACCTAAATATTAATTCAATTAAACAAACAAACTTATTGGATGCACAAGATTGGTTAAAAACCCTAATTGGACAAGAATAAGCCTAGGGAGGACGAAAATGACCTAATTGATCATCCAATGACACAAACACACCTATTGGATGCACAAGATTGGTTAAATACCCTAATTGGACAAGAATAAGCCTTCGGAGGACGAAAATGACCTAATTGATCATCCAATGACACAAACACACCTATTGGATGCACAAGATTGGTTAAAAACCCTAATTGGACAAGAATAAGCCTAGGGAGGACGAAAATGACCTAATTGATCATCCAAAGACACAAACACATATATTGGATGCACAAGATTGGTTAAAAACCCTAGTTGGACAAGAATATACCTAGGGAGGACGAAAATGACCTAATTGATCATCCAATGACACAAATGAACTTATTGGATGCACAAGATTGGTTAAAAACCCTAATTGGACAAGAATAAGCCTAGGGAGGACGAAAATGACCTAATTGATCATCCAATGACACAAACACACCTATTGGAAGCACAAGATTGGTTAAAAACCCTATTTGGACAAGAATATGCCTAGGGAGGACGAAAATGACCTAAATGTTAATCCAATGACACAAATGAACTTATTGGATGCACAAGATTGATTAAAAACTATAATTGGACAAGAATAAGCCTAGGGAGGATGAAAATAACCTAATTGATCATCCAATGACACAAACACACCTATTCGATACACAAGATTGGTTAAAAACCCTAATTGGACCAGAATATGCCTAGGGAGGACGAAAATGACCTAAATATTAATTCAATGACATAAACAAACTTATTGGATGCACAAGATTGGTTAAAAACCCTAATTGGACAAGAATAAGCCTAGGGAGGACGAAAATGACCTAATTGATCATCCAATGACACAAACACACCTATTGGATGCACAAGATTGGTTAGAAACCCTAATTGGACAAGAATAAGCCTAGGGAGGACGAAAATGACCTAATTGATCATCCAATGACACAAACACACCTATTGGATGCACAAGATTGGTTAGAAACCCTAATTGGACAAGAATAAGCCTAGGGAGGACGAAAATGACCTAATTGATCATCCAATGACACAAACACACCTATTGGATGCACAAGATTGGTTAAAAACAGTAATTGGACAAGAATATGCCTACGGAGGACGAAAATGATCTAATTGATCATCCAATGACACAAATGATCTTATTGGATGCACAAGATTGGTTAAAGACCCTAATTGGACAAGAATAGGCCTAGGGAGGACGAAAATGACCTAAATGTTAATCCAATGACACAAATGAACTTATTGGCTGCACAAGATTGGTTAAAAACCCTAATTGGACAAGAATATGCCTAGGGAGGACAAAAATGACCTAATTGAATATCCAATGACACAAATGAACTTATTAGATGCACAAGATTGGTTAAAAACCCTAAATGGATAAGAATAGGCTTAGGGAGGACGAAAATGACCTAATTGATCATCCAATGACACAAACACACCTATTGGATGCACAAGATTGGTTAGAAACCCTAATTGGACAAGAATAAGCCTAGGGAGGACGAAAATGACCTAATTGATCATCCAATGACACAAACACACCTATTGGATGCACAAGATTGGTTAAAAACCGTAATTGGACAAGAATATGCCTAGGGAGGACGAAAATGACTTAAATATTAATTCAATGACATAAACAAACTTATTGGATGCACAAGATTGGTTAAAAACCCTAATTGGACAAAAATAAGCCTAGGGAGGACGAAAATGACCTAATTGATCATCCAATGACACAAACAAACTTATTGGATGCACAAGATTGGTTAAAAACCCTAATGTGACAAGAATAAACCAAGGGAGGACGAAAATGACCTAAATGTTAATCCAATGACACTACTCAACTAATTGGATGCACAAGATTGGTTAAAAACCCTAATTGGGTAAGAATAAGCCTAGGGAGGACGAAAATGACCTAATTGATCATCCAATGACACAACTGAAGTTATTGGATGCACAAGATTGGTTAAAAACCCTAATTGGACAAGAATAAGCCTAGGGAGGACGAAAATGACCTAATTGATCATCCAATGACACAAACACACCTATTGGATGCACAAGATTGGTTAAAAACCCTAATTGGAGAAGAATATGCCTAGGGAGGACGAAAACGACCTAAATGTTAATCCAATGACACAAATGAACTTATTGGATGCACAAGATTGGTTAAAAACCCTAATTGGACAAGAATAAGCCTTGGGAGGACGAAAAAGACCTAATTGATCATTCTATGACACAAACACACCGATTGGATGCACAAGACTGGTTAAAAACCCTAATTGGACAAGAATAAGCCTAGGGAGGACGAAAATGACCTAATTGATCATCCAATGACACAAACAAAGTTATTGGATGCACAAGATTGGTTAAAAACCCTAATTGGACAAGAATAAGCCTAGGGAGGACGAAAATGACCTAATTGATCATCCAATGACACAAACACACCTATTGGATGCAAAAGATTGGTTAAAAATCCTAATTGGACAAGATGATGCCTAGGGAGGACAAAAATGACCTAAATATTAATTCAATGACACAAACATACTTATTGGATGCACAAGATTGGTTTAAAACCCTAATTGGACAAGAATAAGCCTAGGGAGGACGAAAATGACCTAATTGATCATCCAATGACACAAACACACCTATTGGATGCACAAGATTGGTTAAAAACCCTAATTGGACAAGAATATGCCTAGGGAGGACGAAAATGACTTAAATATTAATTCAATGACATAAACAAACTTATTGGATGCACAAGATTGGTTAAAAACCCTAATTGGACAAAAATAAGCCTAGGGAGGATGAAAATGACCTAATTGATCATCCAATGACACAAACAAACTTATTGGATGCACAAGATTGGTTAAAAACCCTAATTGGACAAGAATAAACCAAGGGAGGACGAAAATGACCTAAATGTTAATCCAATGACACTACTCAACTTATTGGATGCACAAGATTGGTTAAAAACCCTAATTGGGTAAGAATAAGCCTAGGGAGGACGAAAATGACCTAATTGATCATCCAATGACACAAACACACCTATTGGATGCACAAGATTGGTTAAAAACCCTAATTGGACAAGAATATGCCTAGGGAGGACGAAAATGACCTAAATATTAATTCAATGAAACAAACAAACTTATTGGATGCACAAGATTGGTTAAAAACCCTAATTGGACAAGAAAAAGCCTAGGGAGGACGAAAATGACCTAATTGATCATCAAATGACACAAACACACCTATTGGATGAACAAGATTTGTTAAAAACCCTAATTGGACAAAAATATGCCTAGCGAGGACGAAAATGACCTAAATATTAATTCAATGACACAAACAAAGTTATTGGATGCACAAGATTGGTTAAAAACCCTAATTGGACAAGAATAAGCCTAGGGAGGACGAAAATGACCTAATTGATCATCCAATGACACAAACACACCTATTGGATGCACAAGATTGGTTAAAAACCCTAATTGGACAAGAATAAGCCTAGGGAGGACGAAAATGACCTAATTGATCATCCAATGACACAAACACACCTATTGGATACACAAGATTGGTTAAAAACCCTAATTGGACAAGAATAATTCTAGGGGGGACGAAAATGACCTAAATGTTAATCCAATGAAACAACTCAACTTATTGGATGCACAAGATTGGTTAAAAACCCTAATTGGACAAGAATAAGCCTAGGGAGGACGAAAACGACCTAATTGATCATCCAATGACACAAACACACCTATTGGATGCACAAGATTGGTTAAAAACCCTAATTGGACAAGAATATGCCTAGGGAGAACGGATATGACCTAAATGTTAATCCAATGACACAAATGAACTTATTGGATGCACAAGATTGGTTAAAAACCCTAATTGGACAAGAATAAGCCTAGGGAGGACGAAAATGACCTAATTGATCATCCAATGACACAAACACACCTATTGGATGCACAAGATTGGTTAAAAACCCTAGTTGGACAAGAATATGCCTAGGGAGGAAGAAAATGACCTAATTGATGATCCAATAACACAAATGAACTTATTGGATGCACAAGATTGGTTAAAAACCCTAATTGGACAAGAATAAGCCTAGGGAGGACGAAAACGACCTAATTGATCATCCAATGACACAAACACACCTATTGGATGCACAAGATTGGTTAAAAACCCTAATTGGACAAGAATATGCCTAGGGAGGAGGAAAATGACCTAAATATTAATTCAATGACACAAACAAAGTTATTGGATGCACAAGATTGGTTAAAAACCCTAATTGGACAAGAATAAGCCTAGGGAGGACGAAAATGACCTAATTGATCATCCAATAACACAAACACACCTATTGGATGCACAAGATTGGTTAAAAACCCTAATTGGGCAAGAATATGCCTAGGGAGGACGAAAATGACCTAAATATTAATTCAATGACACAAACAAACTTATTGGATGCACAAGATTGGTTAAAAACCCTAATTGGACAAGAATAAGCCTAGGGAGGACGAAAATGACCTAATTGATCATCCAATGACACAAACACACCTATTGGATGCACAAGATTGGTTAAAAACCCTAGTTGGACAAGAACATGCCCAAGGAGGACGAAAATGACCTAATTGATCATCCAATGACACTAATGAACTTATTGGATGCACAAGATTGGTTAAAAACCCTAATTGGACAAGAATAAGCCTAGGGAGGACGAAAATGACCTAATTGATCATCCAATGACACAAACACACCTATTGGATGCACAAGATTGGTTAAAAACCATAATTTGACAAGAATAAGCTTAGGGAGGACGAAAATGACCTAAATATTAATTCAATGACACAAACAAACTTATTGGATGCACAAGATTGGTTAAAAACCCTAATTGGACAAGAATAAGCCTAGGGAGGACGAAAATGACCTAATTGATCATCCAATGACTCAAACACACCTATTGGATGCACAAGATTGGTTAAAAACCATAATTTGACAAGAATAAGCCTAGGGAGGACGAAAATGACCTAAATATTAATTCAATGACACAAACAAACTTATTGGATGCACAAGATTGGTTAAAAACCCTAATTGGACAAGAATAAGCCTAGGGAGGACGAAAATGACCTAATTGATCATCCAATGACACAAACACACCTATTGGATGCACAAGATTGGTTAAATACCCTAATTGGATAAGAATAAGCCTTGGGAGGACGAAAATGACCTAATTGATCATCCAAAGACACAAACACATCTATTGGATGCACAAGATTGGTTAAAAACCCTAGTTGGACAAGAATATACCTAGGGAGGACGAAAATGACCTAATTGATCATCCAATGACACAAACACACTTATTGGATGCACAAGATTGGTTAAAAACCCTAATTGGACAAGAATATGCCTAGGGAGGACGAAAATGACCTAAATATTAATTCAATGAAACAAACAAACTTATTGGATGCACAAGATTGGTTAAAAACCCTAATTGGACAAGAATATGCCTAGGGAGGACGAAAATGACCTAATTGATCATCCAATGACACAAACACACCTATTGGATGCACATGATTGGTTAAAAACCCTAATTGGACAAGAATATGCCTAGGGAGGACGAAAATTAACTAATTGATCATCCAATGACACAAACACACCTATTGGATGCACAAGATTGGTTAAAAACCCTAATTGGACAAGAATATGCCTAGGGAGGACGAAAATGACCTAAATGTTAATCCAATGACACAAATGAACTTATTGGATGCACAAGATTGGTTAAAAACCCTAATTGGACAAGAATATAACTAGGGAGGACGAAAATGACCTAAATATTAATTCAATGACACAAACAAACTTATTGGATGCACAAGATTGGTTAAAAACCCTAATTGGACAAGAATAAGCCTAGGGAGGACGAAAATGACCTAATTGATCATCCAATGACACAAACACACCTATTGGATGCACAAGATTGGTTAAAAACCCTAATTGGACAAGAATATGCCTAGGGAGGACGAAAATGACCTAATTGATCATCCAATGACACAAACACACCTATTGGATGCACAAGATTGGTTTAAAACCCTAATTGGACAAAGAATATGCCTAAGGAGGACGAAAATGACCTAAATATTAATTCAATGACACAAACAAACTTATTGGATGCACAAGATTGGTTAAAAACCCTAATTGGACAAGAATAAGCCTAGGGAGGACGAAAATGACCTAATTGATCATCCAATGACACAAACAAAGTTATTGGATGCACAAGATTGGTTAAAAACCCTAATTGGACAAGAATAAGCCTAGGGAGGACGCAAATGACCTAATTGATCATCCAATGACACAAACACACCTATTGCATGCAAAAGATTGGTTAAAAAATCCTAATTGGACAAGATGATGTCTAGGGAGGACGAAAATGACCTAAATATTAATTCAATGACACAAACAAACTTATTGGATGCACAAGATTGGTTAAAAACCCTAATTGGACAAGAATAAGCCTAGGGAGGACGAAAATGACCTAATTGATCATCCAATGACACAAAAACTCCTATTGGATGCACAAGATTGGTTAAAAACCATAATTGGACAAGAATAAGCCTAGGGAGGACGAAAATGACCTAACTGATCATCCAATGACACAAACACACCTATTGGATGCACAAGATTGGTTAAAATTTCTAATTGGACAAGAATATACCTAGGGAGGACGAAAATGACCTAAATATTAATTCAATGACACAAACAAACTTATTGGATGCACAAGATTGGTTAAAAACCCTAATTGGACAAGAATAAGCCTAGGGAGGACGAAAATGACCTAATTGATCATCCAATGACGCAAACACACCTATTGGATGCACAAGATTGGTTAAAAACCCTAATTGGACAAGAATATGCCTAGGGAGGACGAAAATGACCTAAATATTAATTCAATGAAACAAACAAACTTATTGGATGCACAAGATTGGTTAAAAACCCTAATTGGACAAGAATAAGCCTAGGGAGGACGAAAATGACCTCACTGATCATCCAATGACACAAACACACCTATTGGATGCACAAGATTGGTTAAAAACCCTAATTGGACAAGAATATGCATAGGGAGGACGAAAATGACCTAAATATTAATTCAATGAAACAAACAAACTTATTGGATGCACAAGATTGGTTAAAAACCCTAATTGGACAAGAATAAGATTAGGGAGGACCAAAATGACCTAATTGATCATCAAATGACACAAACAGACCTATTGGATGCACAAGATTGGTTAAAAACCCTAATTGGACAAGAATATGCCTAGGGAGGACGAAAATGACCTAAATATTAATTCAATGAAACAAACAAACTTATTGGATGCACAAGATTGGTTAAAAACCCTAATTGGACAAGAATAAGCACAGGGAGGACGAAAATGACCTAATTGATCATCCAATGACACAAACACACCTATTGGATGCACAAGATTGGTTAAAAACCCTAATTGGACAAGAATATGCCTAGGGAGGACGAAAATGACCTAAATGTTAATCCAATGACACAAATGAACTTATTGGATGCACAAGATTGGTTAAAAACCCTAATTGGACAAGAATAAACCTAGGGAGGACGAAAATGACCTAATTGATTATCCAATGATACAAACACGACTATTGGATGCACAAGATTGGTTAAAAACCCTAATTGGACAAGTATATGCCCAGGGAGGACGAAAATGACCTAAATATTAATTCAATGACACAAACAAACTTATTGGATGCACAAGATTGGTTAAAAACCCTAATTGGACAAGAATAAGCCTAGGGAGGACGAAAATGACCTAATTGATCATCCAATGACACAAACACACCTATTGGATGCACAAGATTGGTTAAAAACCCTAATTGGACAAGAATATGCCTAGGGAGGACGAAAATGACCTAAATATCAATTCAATGACATAAACAAACTTATTGGATGAACAAAATTGGTTAAAAACCCTAATTGGACAAGAATATGCCTAGGGAGGACGAAAATGACCTAATTGATCATCCAATGACACAAACACACCTATTGGATGCACAAGATTGGTTAAAAACCCTAATTGGACAAGAATATGCCTAGGGAGGACGAAAATGACCTAAATATTAATTCAATGAAACAAACAAACTTATTGGATGCACAAGATTGGTTAAAAACCCTAATTGGACAAGAATAAGGCTAGGGAGGACGAAAATGACCTAATTGATCATCCAATGACACAAACACACCTATTGGATGCACAAGATTGGTTAAAAACCTTAATTGGACAAGAATATGCCTAGGGAGGACGAAAATGACCTAAATATTAATTCAATGACATAAACAAACTTATTGGATGAACAAAATTGGTTAAAAACCCTAATTGGACAAGAATATGCCTAGGGAGGACGAAAATGACCTAATCGATCATCCAATGACACAAACACACCTATTGGATGCACAAGATTGGTTAAAAACCCTAATTGGACAAGAATATGCCTAGGGAGGACGAAAATGACCTAAATATTAATTCAATGAAACAAACAAACTTATTGGATGCACAAGATTGGTTAAAAACCCTAATTGGACAAGAAAAAGCCTAGGGAGGACGAAAATGACATAATTGATCATCAAATGACACAAACGCACCTATTGGATGAACAAGATTGGTTAAAAACCCTAATTGGACAAAAATATGCCTAGCGAGGACGAAAATGACCTAAATATTAATTCAATGACACAAACAAAGTTATTGGATGCACAAGACTGGTTAAAAATTCTAATTGGACAAGAATAAGCCTAGGGAGGACGAAAATGACCTAATTGATCATCCAATGACACAAACACACCTATTGGATGCACAAGATTGGTTAAAAACCCTAATTGGACAAGAATATGCCTAGGGAGGTCGAAAATGACCTAAATATTAATTCAATGACACAAACAAAGTTATTGGATGCACAAGATTGGTTAAAAACCCTAATTGGACAAGAATAAACCTAGGGAGGACGAAAATGACCTAATTGAACATCCAATGACACAAACACACCTATTGGATGCACAAGATTGGTTAAAAACCCTAATTGGACAAGAATATGCCTAGGGAGGACGAAAATGACCTAAATATTAATTCAATGACACAAACAAACTTATTGGATGCACAAGATTGGTTAAAAACCCTAATTGGACAAGAATAAGCCTAGGGAGGACGAAAATGACCTAATTGATCATCCAATGACACAAACACACCTACTGGAAGCACAAGATTGGTTAAAAACCCTAATTGGACAAGAATATGCCTAGGGAGGACGAAAATGACCTAACTGTTAATCCAATGACACAAATGAACTTATTGGATGCACAAGATTGGTTAAAAACCCTAATTGGACAAGAATAAGCCTAGGGAGGGCGAAAATGACCTAATTCATCATCCAATGACACAAACACACCTATTGGATGCACAAGATTGGTTAAAAACCCTAATTGGACAAGAATATGCCTAGGGAGGACGAAAATGACCTAAATATTAATTCAATGACACAAACAAAGTTATTGATGCACAAGATTGGTTAAAAAGCCTAATTGGACAAGAATAAGCCTAGGGAGAACGAAAATGACCTAAATGTTAATCCAATGACACAACTCAACTTATTGAATGCACAAGATTGGTTAAAAACCCTAGTTGGACAAGAATATGCCTAGGGAGGACGAAAATGACCTAATTGATCATCCAATGACACAAATGAACTTATTGGATGCACAAGATTGGTTAAAAACCCTAATTGGACAAGAATAAACATAGAAAGGACGAAAATGACCTAATTGATCATCCAATGACACAAACACACCTATTGGATGCACAAGATTGGTTAAAAACCCTAATTGGACAAGAATATGCCTAGGGAGGACGAAAATGACCTAAATGTTAATCCATTGACACAAATGAACTTATTGGATGCACAAGATTGGTTAAAAACCCTAATTGGACAAGAATAAGCATAGAAAGGACGAAAATGACCTAATTGATCATCCAATGACACAAACACACCTATTGGAAGCACAAGATTGGTTAAAAACCCTAGTTGGACAAGAATATGCCTAGGGAGGACGAAAATGACCTAAATGTTAATCCAATGACACAAATGAAGTTATTTGATGCACAAGATTGGTTAAAAACCCTAATTGGACAAGAATAAGCCTAGGGAGGGCAAAAATGACCCAATTGATCATCCAATGCACAAACACACCTATTGGAAGCACAAGATTGGTTAAAAACCCTAATTGGACAAGAATATGCCTAGGGAGGACGAAAATGTCCTAAATGTTAATCCAACAACACAAATGAACTTATTGGATGCACAAGATTGGTTAAAAACCCTAATTGGACAAGAATAAGCCTAGGGAGGACGAAAACGACCTAATTGATCATCCAATGACACAAACACACCTATTGGATGCACAAGATTGGTTAAAAACCCTAATTGGACAAGAATATGCCTAGGGAGGACGAAAATGACCTAAATATTAATTCAATGACACAAACAAAGTTATTGGATGCACAAGATTGGTTAAAAACCCTAATTGGACAAGAATAAGCTTAGGGAGGACGAAAATGACCTAATTGATCATCCAATGACACAAACACAGCTATTGGATGCACAAGATTGGTTAAAAATCCTAATTGGAAAAGAATATGCCTAGGGAGGACGAAAATGACCTAAATGTTAATCCAATGACACAAATGAACTTATTGGATGCACAACATCGGTTAAAAACCCTAATTGGACAAGAGTAAGCCTAGGAAGGACGAAAATAACCTAATTGATCATCCAATGACACAAACACACCTATTGGATGCACAAGATTGGTTAAAAACCCTAATTGGACAAGAATATGCCTAGGGACGACGAAAATGACCTAAATATTAATTCAATGACACAAACAAAGTTATTGGATGCACAAGATTGATTAAAAACCCTAATTTGACAAGAATAAGTCTAGGTAGGACGAAAATGACCTAATTGATCATCCAATGACACAAACACACCTATTGGATGCACAAGATTGGTTAAAAATCCTAATTGGACAAGAATATGCCTAGGGAGGACGAAAATGACCTAAATATTAATTCAATGACACAAACAAAGTTATTGGATGCACAAGATTGATTAAAAACCCTAATTTGACAAGAATAAGTCTAGGTAGGACGAAAATGACCTAATTGATCATCCAATGACACAAACACACCTATTGGATACACAAGATTGGTTAAAAACCCTAATTGGACAAGAATAAGCCTAGGGAGGACGAAAACGACCTAATTGATCATCCAATGACACAAACACACCTATTGGATGCACAAGATTGGTTAAAAACCCTAATTGGACAAGAATAAGCCTAGGGAGGACGAAAATGACCTAATTGAACATCCAATGACACAAACACACCTATTGGATGCAAAAGATTGGTTAAAAATCCTAATTGGACAAGATGATGCCTAGGGAGGACGAAAATGACCTAAATATTAATTCAATGACACAAACAAACTTATTGGATGCACAAGATTGGTTAAAAACCCTAATTGGACAAGAATAAGCCTAGGGAGGACGAAAATGACCTAATAGATCATCCAATGACACAAACACACCTATTGGATGCACAAGATTGGTTAAAAACCCTAATTGGACAAGAATAAGCCTAGGGAGGACGAAAATGACCTAATTGATCATCCAATGACACAAACAAACCTATTGGATGCACAAGATTGGTTTAAAACCCTAATTGGAACATAATAAGCCTAGGGAGGACGAAAATGACCTAATTGATCATCCAATGACACAAATACACCTATTGGATGCACAAGATTGGTTAAAAACCCTAATTGGACAAGAATATGCCTAGGGAGAACTAAAATGACCTAAATTGATCATCCAATGACACAAACACACCTATTGGATGCACAATATTGGTTAAAAACCCTAATTGGACAAGAATATGCCTAGGGAGGACGAAAATGATCTAAATGTTAATCCAATGACACAAATGAACTTATTGGATGCACAAGATTGGTTAAAAACCCTAATTGTACAAGAATAAGCCTAGGGAGGACGAAAATGACCTAATTGATCATCCAATGACACAAACACACCTATTGGATGCACAAGATTGGTTAAAAACCGTAATTAGAGAAGAATATGCCTAGGGAGGACGAAAATGACCTAAATATTAATTCAATGACACAAACAAAGTTATTGGATGCACAAGATTGGTTAAAAACCCTAATTGGACAAGAATAAGCCTAGGGAGGACGAAAATGACCTAATTGATCATCCAATGACACAAACACACCTATTGGATGCAAAAGATTGGTTAAAAACCCTAATTGGACAAGATGAAGCCTAGGGAGGACGAAAATGACCTAAATATTAATTCAATGACACAAACAAACTTATTGGATGCACAAGATTGGTTAAAAACCCTAATTGGACAAGAATAAGCCTAGGGAGGACGAAAATGACCTAATTGATCATCCAAAGACACAAACACACCTATTGGATGCACAAGATTGGTTAAAAACCCTAGTTGGACAAGAATATGCCTAGGGAGGACGAAAATGACCTAATTGATCATCCAACGACACAAATGAACTTATTGGATACACAAGATTGATTAAAAATCCTAATTGGACAAGAATAAGTCTAGGGAGGACGAAAATGACCTAATTGATCATCCGATGACACAAACACACCTATTGGATGCAAAAGATTGGTTAAAAATCCTAATTGGACAAGATGATGCCTAGGGAGGACGAAAATGACCTAAATATTAATTCAATGACACAAACAAACTTATTGGATGCACAAGATTGGTTAAAAACCCTAATTGGACAAGAATAAGCCTAGGGAGGACGAAAATGACCTAATAGATCATCCAATGACACAAACACACCTATTGGATGCACAAGATTGGTTAAAAACCCTAATTGGACAAGAATAAGCCTAGGGAGGACGAAAATTACCTAATTGATCATCCAATGACACAAACACACCTATTGGATGCACAAGATTGGTTAAAAACCCTAATTGGACAAGAATATGCCTAGGGAGGACGAAAATAACCTAAATATTAATTCAATGACACAAACAAATTTATTGGATGCACAAGATTGGTTAAAAACCCTAATTGGACAAGAATAAGCCTAGGGAGGACGAAAATGACCTAATTGATCATCCAATGACACAAATGAACTTATTGGATGCACAAGATTGGTTAAAAACCCTAATTGGACAAGAATAAGCCTAGGGAAGTCGAAAATGACCTAATTGATCATCCAATGACACAAACACACCTATTGGATGCACAAGATTGGTTAAAAACCCTAGTTGGACAAGAACATGCCTTGGGAGGACGAAAATGACCTAAATATTAATTCAATGACACAAACAAAGTTATTGGATGCACAAGATTGGTTAAAAACCCTAATTGGACAAGAATAAGCCTAGGGAGGACGAAAATGACCTAATTGATCATCCAATGACACAAACACACCTATTGGAAGCACAAGATTGGTTAAAAACCCTAATTGGACAACAATATGCCTAGGGAGGACGAAAATGACCTAATTGATCATCCAATAACACAAATGAACTTATTGGATGCATAAGATTGGTTAAAAACCCTAATTGGACAAGAATAAGCATAGAAAGGACGAAAATGACCTAATTGATCATCCAATGACACAAACACACCTATTTGATGCACAAGATTGGTTAAAAACCCTAATTGGACAAGAATATGCCTAGGGAGGACGAAAATGACCTAATTGATCATCCAATGACACAAACACACCTATTGGATGCACAAGATTGGTTAAAAACCCTAATTGGACAAGAATATGCCTAGGGAGGACGAATATGACCTAAGTATTAATTCAATGACACAAACAAAGTTATTGGATGCACAAGATTGGTTAAAAACCCTAATTGGACAAGAATAAGCCTAGGGAGGACGAAAATGACCTAATTGATCATCCAATGACACAAACACACCTATTGGATGCACAAGATTGGTTAAAAACCCTAATTGGACAAGAATATGCCTAGGGAGGAGGAAAATTTCCTAAATATTAATTCAATGACACAAACAAAGTTATTGGATGCACAAGATTGGTTAAAAACCCTAATTGGACAAGAATAAGCCTAGGGAGGACGAAAATGACCTAATTGATCATCCAATGACACAAACACACCTATTGGATGCACAAGATTGGTTAAAAACCCTGGTTGGACAAGAATATGCCTAGGGAGGACGAAAATGACCTAAATATTAATTCAATGACACAAACAAAGTTATTGGATGCACAAGATTGGTTAAAAACCCTAATTGGACAAGAATAAGCCTAGGGAGGACGAAAATGACCTAATTGATCATCCAATGACACAAACACACCTATTGGATGCACAAGATTGGTTAAAAACCCAAGTTGGACAAGAATATGCCTAGGGAGGACGAAAATAACCTAATTGATCATCCAATGACACAAATGAACTTATTGGATGCACAAGGTTTGTTAAAAACCCTAATTGGACAAGAATAAGCTTAGGAAGGACGAAAATAACTTAATTGATCATCCAAAGACACAAACACACCTATTGGATGCACAAGATTGGTTAAAAACCCTAATTGGACAAGAATATGCCTAGGGAGGACGAAAATGACCTAAATATTAATTCAATGACACAAACAAAGTTATTGGATGCACAAGATTGGTTAAAAACCCTAATTGGACAAGAATAAGCCTAGGGAGGACGAAAATGACCTAATTGATCATCCAATGACACAAACACACCTATTGGATGGACAAGTTTGGTTAAAAACCCTAATTGGACAAGAATATGCCTAGGGAGGACGAAAATGACCTAAATGTTAATCCAATGACACAAATGAACTTATTGGATGCACAAGATTGGTTAAAAACCCTAATTGGACAAGAATAAGCCTAGGGAGGACGAAAATGACCTAATTGATCATCCAACGACATAAACACACCTATTGGAAGCAGAAGATTGGTTAAAAACCCTAATTGGACAAGAATATGCCTAGGGAGGACAAAAATGACCTAAATGTTAATCCAATGACACAAATGAACTTATTGGAAGCACAAGATTGGTTAAAAACCCTAATTGGACAAGAATAAGCCTAGGGAGGACGAAAATGACCTAATTGATCATCTAATGACACAAACACTCCTATTGGATGCACAAGATTGGTTAAAAACCCTAACTGGACAAGAATATGCCTAGGGAGGACGAAAATGACCTAAATGTTAATCCAATGACACAAATGAACTTATTGGATGCACAAGATTGGTTAAAAACCCTAATTGGACAAGAATAAGCCTAGGAAGGACGAAAATGACCTAATTGATCATCCAATGACACAAACACACCTATTGGATGCACAAGATTGGTTAAAAACCCTAATTGGACAAGAATATGCCTAGGGAGGACGAAAATGGCCTAAATATTAATTCAATGACATAAACAAACTTGTTGGATGCACAAGATTGGTTAAAAACCCTAATTGGACAAGAATATGCCTAGGGAGGACGAAAATGACCTAAATAATAATTCAATGACATAAACAAACTTGTTGGATGCACAAGATTGATTAAAAACCCTAGTTGGACAAGAATATGCCTAGGGAGGACAAAAATGACCTAATTGATCATCCAATGACACAAAGGAACTTATTGGATGCACAAGATTTGTTAAAAACCCTAATTGGACAAGAATAAGCCTAGGGAGGACGAAAATGACCTAATTGATCATCCAATGACACAAACACACCTATTGAATGCACAAGATTGGTTAAAAACCCTAATTGGACAAGAATATGCCTAAGGAGGACGAAAATGACCTAAATATTAATTCAATGACACAAACAAACTTATTGGATGCACAAGATTGGTTAAAAACCCTAATTGGACAAGAATAAGCCTAGGGAGGACGAAAATGACCTAATTTATCATCCAATGACACAAACACACCTATTGGATGCACAAGATTGGTTAAAAACCCTAATTGGACAAGAATAAGCCTAGGGAGGACGAAAATGACCTAATTGATCATCCAATGACACAAACAAACCTATTGGATGCACAAGATTGGTTTAAAACCCTAATTGGACAAGAATAAGCCTAGGGAGGACGAAAATGACCTAATTGATCATCCAATGACGCAAATACACCTATTGGATGCACAAAATTGGTTAAAAACCCTAATTGGACAAGAATATGCCTAGGGATAACTAAAATGACCTAAATTGATCATCCAATGACACAAACACACCTATTGGATCCACAATATTGGTTAAAAACCCTAATTGGACAAGAATATGCCTAGGGAGGACGAAAATGACCTAAATGTTAATCCAATGACACAAATGAACTTATTGGAGGCACAAGATTGGTTAAAAACCCTAATTGGACAAGAATAAGCCTAGGAAGGACGAAAATGACCTAATATATCATCCAATGACACAAACACACCTATTTGATGCACAAGATTGGTTAAAAACCCTAATTGGACAAGAATATGCCTAGGGAGGACGAAAATGACCTAAATATTAATTCAATGACACAAACAAAGTTATTGGATGCACAAGATTGGTTAAAAACCCTAATTGGACAAGAATAAGCCTAGGGAGGACGAAAATGACCTAATTGATCATCCGATGACACAAACACACCTATTGGATGCAAAAGATTGGTTAAAAATCCTAATTGGACAAGATGATGCCTAGGGAGGACGAAAATGACCTAAATATTAATTCAATGACACAAACAAACTTATTGGATGCACAAGATTGGTTAAAAACCCTAATTGGACAAGAATAAGCCTAGG
>JBBPBR010001781.1:0-87793 GCA_037974775.1 Cicer pinnatifidum
AAGAATAAGCCTAGGGAGGACGAAAATGACCTAATTGATCATCCAATGACACAACTGAAGTTATTGGATGCACAAGATTGGTTAAAAACCCTAATTGGACAAGAATAAGCCTAGGGAGGACGAAAATGACCTAATTGATCATCCAATGACACAAACACACCTATTGGATGCACAAGATTGGTTAAAAACCCTAATTGGACAAGAATATGCGTATGGAGGACGAAAATGACGTAAATGTTAATCCAATGACACAAATGAACTTATTGGATGCACAAGATTGGTTAAAAACCCTAATTGGACAAGAATAAGTCTTGGGAGGACGAAAATGACCTAATTGATCATTCTATGACACAAACACACCGATTGGATGCACAAGACTGGTTAAAAACCCTAATTGGACAAGAATATGCCTAGGAAGGACGAAAATGACCTAATTGATCATCCAATGACACAAACACACTTATTGGAAGCACAAGATTGGTTAAAAACCCTAATTGGACAAGAATAAGCCTAGGGAGGACGAAAATGACCTAATTGATCATCCAATGACACAAACACACCTATTGGATGCACAAGATTGGTTAAAAACCTTAATTGGAAAAGAATAAGCCTAGGGAGGACGAAAATGACCTAATTCATCATCCAATGACACAAACACACCTATTTGATGCACAAGATTGGTTAAAAACCCTAATTGGACAAGAATATGCCTAGGGAGGACGAAAATGACCTAAATATTAATTCAATGACACAAACAAAGTTATTGGATGCACAAGATTGGTTAAAAACCCTAATTGGACATGAATAAGCCTAGGGAGGACGAAAATGACCTAATTGATCATCCAATGACACAAACACACCTATTGGATGCAAAAGATTGGTTAAAAATCCTAATTGGACAAGAAGATGCCTAGGGAGGACGAAAATGACCTAAATCTTAATTCAATGACACAAACAAACTTATTGGATGCACAAGATTGGTTAAAAACCCTAATTGGACTAGAATAAGCCTAGGGAGGACGAAAATGACCTAATAGATCATCCAATGACACAAACACACCTATTGGATGCACAAGATTGGTTAAAAACCCTAATTGGACAAGAATAAGCTTAGGGAGGCTGAAAATGACCTAATTAATCATCCAATGACACAAACACACCTATTGGATGCACAAGATTGGTTAAAAACCCTAATTGGACAAGAATATGCCTAGGGAGGACGAAAATGACCTAAATGTTAATCCAATGACACAAATGAACTTATTGGATGCACAAGATTGGTTAAAAACCCTAATTGGACATGAATAAGCCTTGGGAGGACGAAAATGACCTAATTGATCATTCTATGACACAAACACACCGATTGGATGCACAAGACTGGTTAAAAACCCTAATTGGACAAGAATATGCCTAGGAAGGACGAAAATGACCTAATTGATCATCCAATGACACAAACACACTTATTGGAAGCACAAGATTGGTTAAAAACCCTAATTGGACAAGAATAAGCCTAGGGAGGACGAAAATGACCTAATTGATCATCCAATGACACAAACACACCCATTGGATGCACAAGATTGGTTAAAAACCCTAATTGGAAAAGAATAAGCCTAGGGAGGACGAAAAAGACCTAATTCATCATCCAATGACACAAACACACCTATTGGATGCACAAGATTTGTTAAAAACCCTAATTGGACAAGAATATGCCTAGGGAGGACGAAAATGACCTAAATATTAATTTAATGACACAAACAAAGTTATTGGATGCACAAGATTGGTTAAAAACCTTAATTGGACAAGAATAAGCCTAGGGAGGACGAAAATGACCTAATTGATCATCCAATGACACAAACACACCTATTGGATGCAAAAGATTGGTTAAAAATCCTAATTGGACAAGATGATGCCTAGGGAGGACGAAAATGACCTAAATATTAATTCAATGACACAAACAAAGTTATTGGATGCACAAGATTGGTTAAAAACCCTAATTGGACAAGAATAAGCCTAGGGAGGACGAAAATGACCTAATTGATCATCCAATGACACAAACACACCTATTGGATGCACAAGATTGGTTAAAAACCCTAATTGGACAAGAATAAGCCTAGGGAGGACAACAATGACCTAATTGATCATCCAATGACACAAACACACCTATTGGATGCACAAGAATGGTTAAAAACCCTAATTGGACAAGAATAAGCCTAGGGAGGACGAAAATGACCTAATTGATCATCCAATGACACAAACACACCTATTGGATGCACAAGATTGGTTAAAAACCCTAATTGGACAAGAATAAGCCTAGGGAGGACGAAAATGACCTAATTGATCATCCAATGACACAAACACACCTATTGGATGCACAAGATTGGTTAAAAACCCTAATTGGACAAGAATATGCCTAGGGAGGACGAAAATGACCTAAATGTTAATCCAATGACACAACTCAACCTATTGGATGCACAAGATTGGTTAAAAACCCTAATTGGACAAGAATAAGCCTAGGGAGGACGATAAATGACCTAATTGATCATCCAATGACACAAACACACCTATTGGATGCACAAGATTGGTTAAAAACCCTAATTGGACAAGAATAAGCCTAGGGAGGACGAAAATGACCTAATTGATCATCCAATGACACAAACACACCTATTGGATGCACAAGATTGGTTAAAAACCCTAATTGGACAAGAATAAGCCTAGGGAGGACGAAAATGACCTAATTGATCATCCAATGACACAAACACACCTATTGGATGCACAAGATTGGTTAAAAACCCTAATTGGACAAGAATAAGCCTAGGGAGGACGAAAATGACCTAATTGATCATCCAATGACACAAACACACCTATTGGATGCACAAGATTGGTTTAAAACCCTAGTTGATCAAGAATATGCCTAGGAAGGACGAAAATGACCTAATTGATCATCCAATGACACAAATGAACTTATTGGATGCACAAGATTGGTTAAAAACCCTAATTGGACAAGAATAAGCCTAGGGAGGACGAAAATGACCTAATTGATCATCCAATGACACAAACACACCTATTGGATGCACAAGATTGGTTAAAAACCCTAATTGGACAAGAATAAGCCTAGGGAGGACGAAAATGACCTAATTGATCATCCAATGACACAAACACACCTATTGGATGCAAAAGATTGGTTAAAAATCCTAATTGGACAAGATGATGCCTAGGGAGGATGAAAATGACCTAAATATTAATTCAATGACACAAACAAACTTATTGGATGCACAAGATTGGTTAAAAACCCTAATTGGACAAGAATAAACCAAGGGAGGACGAAAATGACCTAAATGTTAATCCAATGACACTACTCAACTTATTGGATGCACAAGATTGGTTAAAAACCCTAATTGGGTAAGAATAAGCCTAGGGAGGATGAAAATGACCTAATTGATCATCCAATGACACAAACACACCTATTGGATGCACAAGATTGGTTAAAAACCCTAATTGGACAAGAATAAGCCTAGGGAGGACGAAAATGACCTAAATGTGAATCAAATGACACAACTCAACTTATAGGATGCACAAGATTGTTTAAACCATAATTGGACAAGAATTAGCCTAGGGAGGACGAAAACGACCTAATTGATCATCCAATGACACAACTGAAGTTATTGGATGCACAAGATTGGTTAAAAACCCTAATTGGACAAGAATAAGCCTAGGGAGGACGAAAATGACCTAATTGATCATCCAATGACACAAACACACCTATTGGATGCACAAGATTGGTTAAAAACCCTAATTTGACAAGAATAAGCCTAGGGAGGACGAAAATGACCTAATTGGTCATCCAATGACACAAACACACCTATTGGATGCACAAGATTGGTTAAAAACCCTAATTGGACAAGAATAAGCCTACGGAGGACGAAAATGACCTAAATGTTAATCGAATGACACAACTCAACTTATTGGATGCACAAGATTGGTTAAAAACCCTAATTGGACAAGAATAAGCCTAGGGAGGACGAAAATGACCTAATTGATCATCCAATGACACAAACACACCTATTGGATGCACAAGATTGGTTAAAAACCCTAATTGGACAAGAATAAGCCTAGGGAGGACGAAAATGACCTAATTGATCATCCATTGACACAAACACACCTATTGAATGCACAAGATTGGTTAAAAACCCTAATTGGACAAGAATAAGCCTAGGGAGGACGAAAATGACCTAATTGATCATCCAATGACACAAACACACCTATTGGATGCACAAGATTGGTTAAAAACCCTAATTGGACAAGAATAAGCCTAGGGAGGACGAAAATGACCTAATTGATCATCCAATGACACAAAAACACCTATTGGATGCACAAGATTGGTTTAAAACCCTAGTTGGAGAAGAATATGCCAAGGGGGGACGAAAATGACCTAATTGATCATCCAATGACACAAATGAACTAATTGGATGCACAAGATTGGTTAAAAACCCTAATTGGACAAGAATAAGCCTAGGGAGGACGAAAATGACCTAATTGATCATCCAATGACACAAACACACCTATTGGATGCACAAGATTGGTTAAAAACCCTAATTGGACAAGAATAAGCCTAGGGAGGACGAAAATAACCTAATTGATCATCCAATGACACAAACACACCTATTGGATGCACAAGATTGGTTAAAAATCCTGATTGGACAAGAATATGCCTAGGGAGGACGAAAATGACCTAAATGTTAATCCAATGACACAAATGAACTTATTGGATGCACAAGATTGGTTAAAAACCCTAATTGGACAAGAATAAGCCTAGGAAGGACGAAAATGACCTAAATGTTAATCCAATGACACAACTCAAATTATTGGATGCACAAGATTGGTTAAAAACCCTAATTGGACAAGAATAAGCCTAGGGAGGACGAAAATGACCTAATTGATCATCCAATGACACAAACACACCTATTGGATGCACAAGATTGGTTAAAAACCCTAATTGGACAAGAATATGCCTAGGGAGGACGAAAATGACCTAAATGTTAATCCAATGACACAAATGAACTTATTGGATGCCCAAGATTGGTTAAAAACCCTAATTGGACAAGAATAAGCCTATGGAGGACGAAAATGACCTAGTTGATCATCCAATGACACAAACACACCTATTGGATGAACAAGATTGGTCAAAAACCCAAATTGGACAAGAATATGCCTAGGGAGGACGAAAATGACCTAAATATTAATTCAATGACATAAACAAACTTATTGGATGCACAAGATTTGTTAAAAACCCTAATTGGACAAGAATAAGCCTAGGGAGGACGAAAATGACCTAATTGATCATCCAATGACACAAACACACCTATTGGATGCACAAGATTGGTTAAAAACCCTAATTGGACAAGAATAAGCCTAGGGAGGACGAAAATGACCTAATTGATCATCCAATGACACAAACACACCTATTGGATGCACAAGATTGGTTAAAAACCCTAATTGGACAAGAATAAGCCTAGGGAGGACGAAAATGACCTAATTGATCATCCAATGACACAAACACATCTATTGGATGCACAAAATTGGTTTAAAACCCAAGTTGGACAAGAATATGCCTAGGGAGGACGAAAATTACCTAATTGATCATCCAATGATACAAATGAACTTATTGGATGCACATGATTTGGTAAAAACCCGAATTGGACAAGAATAAGCCTAGGAAGGACGAAAATGACCTAATTGATCATCCAATGACACAAACACACCTATTGGATGCACAAGATTGGTTAAAAACCCTAATTGGACAAGAATATGCTTATGGAGGACGAAAATGACCTAAATTGATCATCCAATGACACAAACACACCTATCGGATGCACAAGATTGGTTAAAAACCCTAATTGGACAAGAATATGCCTAGGGAGGACGAAAATGACCTAAATTGATCATCCAATGACACAAACACACCTATTGGATGCACAAGATTGGTTAAAAACCCTAATTGGACAAGAATATGCCTAGGGAGGACGAAAATGACCTAAATATTAATTCAATGACAAAAACAAAGTTATTGGATGCACAAGATTGGTTAAAAACCCTAATTGGACAAGAATAAGCCTAGGGAGGACGAAAATGACCTAATTGATCATCCAATGACACAAACACACCTATTGGATGCACAAGATTGGTTAAAAACCCTAATTGGACAAGAATATGCATAGGGAGCACGAAAATGACCTAAATATTAATTCAATGACACAAACAAAGTTATTGGATGCACAAGATTGATTAAAAACCCTAATTTGACAAGAATAAGTCTAGGTAGGACGAAAATGACCTAATTGATCATCCAATGACACAAACACACCTATTGGATGCACAAGATTGGTTAAAAACCCTAATTGGACAAGAGTAAGCCTAGGGACGACGAAAACGACCTAATTGATCATCCAATGACACAAACACACCTATTGGATGCACAAGATTGGTTAAAAACCCTAATTGGACAAGAATAAGCCTAGGGAGGACGAAAATGACCTAATTGATCATCCAATGACACAAACACACCTATTGGATGCACAAGATTGGTTAAAAACCCTAATTGGACAAGAATATGCCTAGGGAGGACGAAAATGACCTAAATATTAATTCAATGACACAAACAGTGTTATTAGATGCACAAGATTGGTTAAAAACCCTAATTGGAAAAGAATAAGCCTAGGGAGGACGAAAATGACCTAATTGATCATCCAATGACACAAACACACCTATTGGATGCACAAGATTGGTTAAAAACCCTAATTGGACAAGAATAAGCCTAGGGAGGACGAAAATGACCTAATTGATCATCCAATGACCCAAATGAACTTATTGGATGCACAAGATTGGTTAAAAACCCTAATTGGACAAGAATAAGCCTAGGGAGGACGAAAATGACCTAATTGATCATCCAATGACACAAACACACCTATTGGATGCACAAGATTGGTTAAAAACCCTAATTGGACAAGAATAAGCCTAGGAAGGACGAAAATGACCTAATTGATCATCCAATGACACAAACACACCTATTGGATGCACAAGATTGGTTAAAAACCCTAATTAAACAAGAATATGCCTAGGGAGGACGAAAATGACCTAAATGTTAATCCAATAACTCAAATGAACTTATTGGATGCACAATATTGGTTAAAAACCCTAATTGGACAAGAATAAGCCTAGGGAGAACGAAAATGACCTAAATGTTAATCCAATGACACAACTCAACTTATTGGATGCACAAGATTGGTTAAAAACCCAAATTGGACAAGAATAAGCCTAGGGAGGACGAAAATGACCTAATTGATCATCCAATGACACAAACACACCTATTGGATGCACAAGATCGGTTAAAAACCCTAATTGGACAAGAATAAGCCTAGGGAGGACGAAAATGACCTAAGTGATCATCCAATGACACAAACACACCTATTGGATGCACAAGATTGGTTAAAAACCATAAATGGACAAGAATAAGCCTAGGGAGGACGAATATGACCTAATTGATCATCCAATGACACAAACACACCTATTGGATGCACAAGATTGGTTAAAAACCCTAATTGGACAAGAATAAGCCTAGGGAGGACGAAAATGACCTAATTGATCATCCAATGACACAAACACACCTATTGGATGCACAAGATTGGTTAAAAACCCTAATTGGACAACAATAAGCCTGGGGAGGACGAAAATGACCTAATTGATCATCCAATGACACAAACACACCTATTGGATGCACAAGATTGGTTAAAAACCCTAATTGGACAAGAATATGCCTAGGGAGGACGAAAATGACCTAATTGATCATGCAATGACACAAACACACCTATTGGATGCACAAGATTGGTTAAAAACCCTAACTGGACAAGAATATGCCTAGGGAGGACGAAAATGACCTAATTGATCGTCCATTGCCACAAACACACTAATTGGATGCACAAGATTGGTAAAAAACGCTAATTGGACAAGAATATGCCTAGGGAGGACGAAAATGACCTAATTGATCATGCAATGACACAAACACACCTATTGGATGCACAAGAATGGTTAAAAACCCTAACTGGACAAGAATATGCATAGGGAGGACGAAAATGACCTAAATATTAATTCAATGACACAAACAAACTTATTGGATGCACAAGATTGGTTAAAAACCCTAATTGGACAAGAATAAGCCTAGGGAGGACGAAAATGACCTAATTGATCATCCAATGACACAAACACACCTATTGGATGCACAAGATTGGTTAAAAACCCTAATTGGACAAGAATAAGCCTAGGGAGGACGAAAATGACCTAATTGATCATCCAATGACACAAACACACCTATTGGATGCACAAGATTGGTTAAAAACCCTAACTGGATAAGAATATGCCTAGGGAGGACGAAAATGACCTAATTGATCATCCAATGTTACAAACACACCTATTGGATGCACAAGATTGGTTAAAAACCCTAATTGGACAAGAATATGCCTAGGGAGGACGAATATGACCTAATTGATCATCCAATGAAACAAACACACCTATTGGATGCACAAGATTGGTTAAAAACCCTAATTGGACAAGAATAAGCCTAGGGAGGACGAAAATGACCTAATTGATCATCCAATGACACAAACACACCTATTGGATGCACAAGATTGGTTAAAAACCCTAATTGGACAAGAATAAGCCTAGGGAGGACGAAAATGACCTAATTGATCATCCAATGACACAAACACACCTATTGGATGCACAAGATTGGTTAAAAACCCTAATTGAACAAGAATTTGCCTAGGGAGGACGAAAATGGCCTAAATATTAATTCAATGACACAAAAAAGTTATTGGATGCACAAGATTGGTTAGAAACCCTAATTGGACAAGAATAAGCCTAGGGAGGACGAAAATGACCTAATTGATCATCCAATGACACAAACACACCTATTGGATGCACAAGATTGGTTAAAAACCCTAAATGGACAAGAATATGCCTAGGGAGGACGAAAATGACCTAACTGATCATCCAATGACACAAACACACCTATTGGATGCACAAGATCGGTTAAAAATCCTAATTGGACAAGAATAAGCCTAGGGAGGACGAAAATGACCTAATTGATCATCCAATGACACAAACACACCTATTGGATGCACAAGATTGGTTAAAAACCCTAATCAGACAAGAATATGCATAGGGAGGACGAAAATGACCTAATTGATCATCCAATGACACAAACACACCTATTGGATGCACAAGATTGGTTAAAAACCCTAATTGGACAAGAATATGCCTAGGGAGGACGAAAATGACCTAATTGATCATCCAATGACACAAAAACACCAATTGGATGCACAAGATTGGTTAAAAACCCTAATTGGACAAGAATAAGCCTAGGGAGGACGAAAATGACCTAATTGATCATCCAATGACACAAACACACCTATTGGATGCACAAGATTGGTTAAAAACCCTAATTGGACAAGAATATGCCTAGGGAGGAATAAAATGAACTAATTGGAATCCAATGACACAAATGACCTTATTGGATGCACAAGATTGGTTAAAAACCCTAATTGGACAAGAATATGCCTAGGGAGGATGAAAATGACATAATTGATCATCCAATGACACAAACACACCTATTGGATGCACAAGATTGGTTAAAAACCCTAATTGGACCAGAATATGCCTAGGGAGGACGAAAATGACCTAAATATTAATTCAATGACATAAACAAACTTATTGGTGCACAAGATTGGTTAAAAACCCTAATTGGACAAGAATAAGCCTAAGGAGGACGAAAATGACCTAATTGATAATCCAAAGACACAAACACATCTATTGGATGCACAAGATTGGTTAAAAACCCTAGTTGGACAAGAATATACCTAGGGAGGACGAAAATGACCTAATTGATCATCCAATGACACAAATGAACTTATTGGATGCACAAGATTGGTTAAAAACCCTAATTGGACAAGAATAAGCCTAGGGAGGACGAAAATGACCTAATTGATCATCCAATGACACAAACACACCTATTGGAAGCACAAGATTGGTTAAAAACCCTAATTGGACAAGAATATGCCTAGGGAGGACGAAAATGACCTAAATGTTAATCCAATGACACAAATGAACTTATTGGATGCTCAAGATTGATTAAAAACCCTAATTGGACAAGAATAAGCCTAGGGAGGACGAAAATGACCTAATTGATCATCCAATGACACAAACACACCTATTGGAAGCACAAGATTGGTTAAAAACTCTAATTGGACAAGAATATGCCTAGGGAGGACGAAAATGACCTAAATGTTAATCCAATGACACAAATGAACTTATTGGATGCACAAGATTGGTTAAATACCCTAATTGGACCAGAATATGCCTAGGGAGGACGAAAATGACCTAATTGATCATTCAATGACATAAACACACCTATTGGATGCACAAGACTGGTTAAAAACCCTAATTGGACAAGAATATGCCTAGGGAGGACGAAAATGACCTAAATGTTAATCCAATGACACAAATGAACTTATTGGATGCACAAGATTGGTTAAAAACCCTAATTGGACAAGAATAAGCCTTGGGAGGACGAAAATGACCTAATTGATCATCCAATGACACAAACACACCTATTGGATGCACAAGATTGGTTAAAAACCCTAATTAGAAAAGAATAAGCCTAGGGAGGACGAAAATGACCTAATTGATCATCCAATGACACAAACACACCTATTGGATGCACAAGATTGGTTAAAAACCCTAATTGGACAAGAATAAGCGTAGGGAGGACGAAAATGACCTAATTGATCATCCAATGACACAAACACACCTATTGGAAGCACAAGATTGTTTAAAAACCCTAATTGGACAAGAATATGCCTAGGGAGGAGGAAAATGACCTAAATATTAATTCAATGACACAAACAAAGTTATTGGATGCACAAGATTGGTTAAAAACCCTAATTGGACAAGAATAAGCCTAGGGAGGACGAAAATGACCTAATTGATCATCCAATGACACAAACACACCTATTGGATGCACAAGATTGGTTAAAAACCCTAATTGGACAAGAATAAGCCTAGGGAGGACGAAAATGACCTAATTGATCATCCAAAGACACAAACACATCTATTGGATGCACAAGATTGGTTAAAAACCCTAGTTGGACAAGAATATACCTAGGGAGGATGAAAATGACCTAATTGATCATCCAATGACACAAATGAACTTATTGGATGCACAAGATTGGTTAAAAACCCTAATTGGACAAGAATAAGCCTAGGGAGGACGAAAATGACCTAATTGATCATCCAATGACACAAACACACCTATAGGAAGCACAAGATTGGTTAAAAACCCTAATTGGACAAGAATATGCCTAGGGAGGACGAAAAAGACATAAATGTTAATCCAATGACACAAATGAACTTATTGGATGCACAAGATTGATTAAAACCCTAATTAGACAAGAATAAGCCTAGGGAGGACGAAAATGACCTAATTGATCATCCAATGACCCAAACACACCTATTGGATGCACAAAATTGGTTAAAAACCCAAATTGGACAACAATATGCCTAGGGAGGAGGAAAATGACCTAAATATTAATTCAATGACACAAACAAAGTTATTGGATGCACAAGATTGGTTAAAAACCCTAATTGGACAAGAATAAGCCTAGGGAGGACGAAAATGACCTAATTGATCATCCAATGACACAAACACACCTATTGGATGCACAAGATTGGTTAAAAACCCTAATTGGACAAGAATATGCCTAGGGAGGACGAAAATGACCTAAATATTAATTCAATGACACAAACAAAATTATTGGATGCACAAAATTGGTTAAAAACCCTAATTGGACAAGAATAAGCCTAGGGAGGACGAAAATGACCTAATTGATCATCCAAACACTCTTAACACATCTATTTGATGCACAAGATTGGTTAAAAACCCTAGTTGGACAAGAATATACCTAGGGAGGACGAATATGACCTAATTGATCATCCAATGACACAAATGAACTTATTGGATGCACAAGATTGGTTAAAAACCTTAATTGGACAAGAATAAGCCTAGGGAGGACGAAAATGACCTAATTGATCATCCAATGACACAAACACACCTATTGGAAGCACAAGATTGGTTAAAAACCCTAATTGGACAAGAATATGCCTAGGGAGGACGAAAATGACCTAAATGTTAATCCAATGACACAAATGAACTTATTGGATGCACACGATTGGTTAAAAACCCTAATTGGACAAGAATATGCCTAGGGAGGACGAAAATGACCTAATTGATCATCCAATGACACAAACACACCTATTGCATGCACAAGATTGGTTAAAAACCCTAATTGGACAAGAATATGCCTAAGGAGGACGAAAATGACCTAAATATTAATTCAATGACACAATCAAAGTTATTGGATACACAAGATTGGTTAAAAACCCTAATTGGACAAGAATAAGCCTAGGGAGGACGAAAATGACCTAATTGATCATCCAATGACACAAACACACCTATTGGATGCACAAGATTGGTTAAAAACCCTAATTGGACAAGAATAAGCCTAGGGAGGACGAAAATGACCTAATTGATCATCCAATGACATAAACACACCTATTGGATGCACAAGATTGGTTTAAAACCCTAGTTGAACAAGAATATGCCTAGGGAGGATGAAAATGACCTAATTGATCATCCAATGACACAAATGAACTTATTGGATGCACAAGATTTGTTAAAAACCCTAATTGGACAAGAATAAGCCTAGGGAGGACGAAAATGACCTAATTGATCATCCAATGACACAAACACACCTATTGGATGCACAAGATTGGTTAAAAACCCTAATTGGACAAGAATAAGCCTAGGGAGGACGAAAATGACCTAATTGATCATCCAATGACACAAACACACCTATTGGATGCATAAGATTGGTTAAAAACCCTAATTGGACAAGAATATGCCTTGGGAGGGCGAAAATGACCTAAATGTTAATCCAATGACACAACTCTACTTATTGGATGCACAAGATTGGTTAAAAACCCTAATTGGACAAGAATAAGCCTAGGGAGGACGAAAATGACCTAATTGATCATCCAATGACACAAACACACCTATTGGATGCACAAGATTGGTTAAAAACCCTAATTGGACAAGAACATGCCTAGGGAGGATGAAAATGACCTAATTCATCATCCAATGACACTAATGAACTTATTGGATGCACAAGATTGGTTAAAAACCCTAATTGGACAAGAATAAGCCTAGGGAGGACGAAAATGACCTAATTGATCATCCAATGACACAAACACACCTATTGGATGCACAAGATTGGTTAAAAACCCTAATTGGACAAGAATAAGCCTAGGGAGGACGAAAATGACCTAATTGTTCATCCAATGACACAAACACACCTATTGGATGCACAAAATTGGTTAAAAACCCTAATTGGACAAGAATAAGCCTAGGGAGGACGAAAATGACCTAATTGTTCATCCAATGACACAAACACACCTATTGGATGCACAAGATTGGTTAAAAACCCTAGTTGGACAAGAACATGCCTAGAGAGGACGAAAATGACCTAATTGATCATCCAATGACACTAATGAACTTATTGGATGCACAAGATTGGTTAAAAACCCTAATTGGACAAGAATAAGCCTAGGGAGGACGAAAATGACCTAATTGATCATCCAATGACACAAACACACCTATTGGATGCACAAGATTGGTTAAAAACCCTAATTGGACAAGAATATTCCTAAAGAGGACGAAAATGACCTAATTGATCATCCAATGACACAAACACACCTATTGGATGCACAAGATCGGTTAAAAACCCTAATTGGACAAGAATAAGCCTAGGGAGGACGAAAATGACCTAATTGATCATCCAATGACACAAACACACCTATTGGATGCACAAGATTGGTTAAAAACCCTAATTGGAAAAGAATAAGCCTAGGGAGGACGAAAAAGACCTAATTCATCATCCAATGACACAAACACACCTATTGGATGCACAAGATTGGTTAAAAACCCTAATTGGACAAGAATATGCCTAGGGAGGACGAAAATGACCTAATTGATCATCCAATGACACACACACACCTATTGAATGCACAAGATTGGTTAAATACCCTAATTGGACAAGAATAAACCTAGGGAGGACGAAAATGACCTAATTCATCATCCAATGACACAAACACACCAATTGGATGCACAAGATTGGTTAAAAACCCTAATTTGACAAGAATATGCCTAGGGAGGACGAAAATGACCTAAATATTAATTCAATGACACAAACAAAGTTATTGGATGCACAAGATTGGTTAAAAACCCTAATTGGACAAGAATAAGCCTCGGGAGGACGAAAATGACCTAATTGATCATCCAATGACACAAACACACCTATTGGATGCAAAAGATTGGTTAAAAATCCTAATTGGACAAGATGATGCCTAGAGAGGACGAAAATGACCTAAATATTAATTCAATGACACAAACAAACTTATTGGATGCACAAAATTGGTTAAAAACCCTAATTGGACAAGAATAAACCAAGGTAGGACGAAAATGACATAAATGTTAATCCAATGACACTACTCAACTTATTGGATGCACAAGATTGGTTAAAAACCCTAATTGGGTAAGAATAAGCCTAGGGAGGATGAAAATGACCTAATTGATCATCCAATGACACAAACACACCTATTGGATGCACAAGATTGGTTAAAAACCCTAATTGGACAAGAATAAGCCTAGGGAGGACGAAAATGACCTAAATGTGAATCCAATGACACAACTCAACTTATTGGATGCACAAGATTGGTTAAAACCATAATTGGACAAGAATAAGCCTAGGGAGGACGAAAATGACCTAATTGATCATCCAATGACACAACTGAAGTTATTGGATGCACAAGATTGGTTAAAAACCCTAATTGGACAAGAATAAGCTTAGGGAGGACGAAAATGACCTAATTGATCATCCAATGACACAAACACACCTATTGGATGCACAATATTGGTTAAAAACCTTAATTGGACAAGAATATGCCTAGGGAGGACGAAAATGACCTAAATGTTAATCCAATGACACAAATGAACTTATTGGATGCACAAGATTGGTTAAAAACCCTAATTGGACAAGAATAAGCCTTGGGAGGACGAAAATGACCTAATTGATCATTCTATGACACAAACACACCGATTGGATGCACAAGACTGGTTAAAAACCCTAATTGGACAAGAATATGCCTAGGAAGGACGAAAATGACCTAATTGATCATCCAATGACACAAACACACTTATTGGAAGCACAAGATTGGTTAAAAACCCTAATTGGACAAGAATAAGCCTAGGGAGGACGAAAATGACCTAAATGTTAATCCAATGACACAAATGAACTTATTGGATGCACAAGATTGGTTAAAAACCCTAATTGGACAAGAATAAGCCTAGGGAGGACGAAAATGACCTAATTGATCATCCAATGACACAAACACACCTATTGGATGCACAAGATTGGTTAAAAACCCTAGTTGGACAAGAATAAGCCTAGGGAGGACGAAAATAACCTAATTGATCATCCAATGACACAAATGAACTTATTGGATGCACAAGATTTGTTAAAAACCCTAATTGGACAAGAATAAGCCTAGGGAGGACGAAAATGACCTAATTGATCATCCAATGACACAAACACACCTATTGGATGCACAAGATTGGTTAAAAACCCTAATTGGACAAGAATAAGCCTAGGGAGGACGAAAATGACCTAATTGATCATCCAATGACACAAACACACCTATTGGATGCACAAGATTGGTTAAAAACCCTAATTGGACAAGAATAAGCCCAGGGAGGACGAAAATGACCTAATTGATCATTCAATAACACAAACACACCTATTGGATGCACAAGATTGGTTAAAAACCCTAGTTGGACAAGAATATGCCTAGGGAGGACGAAAATGACCTAATTGATCATCCAATGACACAAATAAACTTATTGGATGCACAAGATTGGTTAAAAACCCTAGTTGTACAAGAATATGCCTAGGGAGGACGAAAATGACCTAATTGATCATCCAATGACACAAATGAACTTATTGGAGGCACAAGATTTGTTAAAACCCTAATTGGACAAGAATAAGCCTAGGGAGGACGAAAATGACCTAATTGATCATCCAATGACACAAACACACCTATTGGATGCACAAGATTGGTTAAAAACCCTAATTGGACAAGAATAAGCCTAGTGAGGACGAAAATGACCTAATTGATCATCCAATGACACAAATGCACCTATTGGATGCACAAGATTGGTTAAAAACCCTAATTGGACAAGAATATGCCTAGGGAGGACGATAATGACCTAAATGTTAATCCAATGACACGAATGAACTTATTGGATGCACAAGATTGGTTAAAAACCCTAATTGGACAAGAATAAGCCTAAGGAGGACGAAAATGACCTAATTGATCATCCAATGACACAAACACTCCTATTGGATGCACAAGATTGGTTAAAAACCCTAATTGGACAAGAATAAGCCTAGGGAGGACGAAAATGACCTAATTGATCATCCAATGACACAAACACACCTATTGGATGCACAAGATTGGTTAAAAACCCTAATTGGACAAGAATATGCCTAGGGAAGACGAAAATGACCTAACTATTAATTCAATGACACAAACAAAGTTATTGGATGCACAAGATTGGTTAAAAACCCTAATTGGATAAGAATTAGACTAGGGAGGACGAAAATGACCTAATTGATCATCCAACGACACAAACACACCTATTGGATGCACAAGATTGGTTAAAAACCCTAATTGGACAAGAATAAGCCTACGGAGGACGAAAATGACCTAATTGATCATCCAATGACACAAACACACCTATTGGATGCACAAGATTGGTTAAAAACCCTAATTGGACAAGAATAAGCCTAGGGAGGACGAAAATGACCTAATTGATCATCCAATGACACAAACACACCTATTAGATGCACAAGATTGGTTTAAAACCCTAGTTGGACAAGATATGCCTAGTGAGGACGAAAATGACCTAATTGATCATCCAATGACACAAATGAACTTATTGGATGCACAAGATTGGTTTAAAACCCTAATTGGACAAGAATAAGCCTAGGGAGGACGAAAATGACCTAATTGATCATCCAATGACACAAACACACCTATTGGATGCACAAGATTGGTTTAACACCCTAATTGGACAAGAATAAGCCTAGGGAGGACGAAAATGACCTAATTGATCATCCAATGACACAAACACACCTATTGGATGCACAAGATTGGTTAAAAACCCTAATTGGACAAGAATATGCCTAGGGAGGACGAAAATGACCTTATTGATCATCCAATAACACAAACACACCTATTGGATGCACAAGATTGGTTAAAAACCCTAATTGGACAAGAATAAGCCTAGGGAGGACGAAAATGACCTAATTGATCATCCAATGACACAAACACACCTATTGGATGCACAAGATTGGTTAAAAACCCTAATTGGACAAGAATATGCCTAGGGAGGACGAAAATGACCTAAATATTAATTCAATGACACAAACAAAGTTATTGGATGCACAAGATTGATTAAAAACCCTAATTTGACAAGAATAAGTCTAGGTAGGACGAAAATGACCTAATTGATCATCCAATGACACAAACACACCTATTGGATGCACAAGATTGGTTAAAAACCCTAATTGGACATGAATAAGCCTAGGGACGACGAAAACGACCTAATTGATCATCCATTGACACAAACACACCTATTGGATGAACAAGATTGGTTAAAAACCCTAATTGGACAAGAATAAGCCTAGGGAGGACGAAAATGACCTAATTGATCATCCAATGACACAAACACACCTATTGGATGCACAAGATTGGTTAAAAACCCTAATTGGACAAGAATATGCCTAGGGAGGACGAAAATGACCTAAATATTAATTCAATGACACAAACAAAGTTATTGGATGCACAAGATTGGTTAAAAACCCTAATTGGACAAGAATAAGCCTAGGGAGGACGAAAATGACCTAATTGATCATCCAATGACACAAACACACCTATTGGATGCACAAGATTGGTTAAAAACCCTAATTGGACAAGAATATGCCTAGGGAGGACGAAAATGACCTAAATATTAATTCAATGACACAAACAAAGTTATTGGATGCACAAGATTGGTGAAAAACCCTAATTGGACAAGAATAAGCCTAGGGGGAACGAAAATGACCTAATTGATCATCCAATGACACAAACACACCTATTGGATGCACAAGATTGGTTAAAAACCCTAATTGGACAAGAATATGCCTAGGGAGGACGAAAATGACCTAAATATTAATTCAATGACACAAACAAAGTTATTGGATGCACAAGATTGGTTAAAAACCCTAATTGGACAAGAATAAGCCTAGGGAGGACGAAAATGACCTAATTGATCATCCAATGACACAAACACACCTATTGGATGCACAAGATTGGTTAAAAACCCTAATTGGACAAGAATATGCCTAAGGAGGACGAAAATGACCTAAATGTTAATCCAATAACACAAATGAACTTATCGGATGCACAAGATTGGTTAAAAACCCTAATTGGACAAGAATAAGCCTAGGGAGGACGAAAATGACCTAATTGATCATCCAATGACACAAACACACCTATTGGATGCACAAGATTGGTTAAAATCCCTAATTGGACAAGAATATGCCTAGGGAGGACGAAAATGACCTAAATGTTAATCCAATGACACAAATGAACTTATTGGATGCACAAGATTGGTTAAAAACCCTAATTGGACATGAATAAGCCTTGGGAGGACGAAAATGACCTAATTGATCATCCAATGACACAAACACACCTATTGGATGCACAAGACTGGTTAAAAACCCTAATTGGACAAGAATATGCCTAGGAAGGACGAAAGTGACCTAATTGATCATCCAATGACACAAACACACTTATTGGAAGCACAAGATTGGTTAAAAACCCTAATTGGACAAGAATAAGCCTAGGGAGGACGAAAATGACCTAATTGATCATCCAATGACACAAACACACCTATTGGATGCAAAAGATTGGTTAAAAACCCTAATTGGACAAGATGATGCCTAGAGAGGACGAAAATGACCTAAATATGAATTCAATGACACAAACAAACTTATTGGATGCACAAGATTGGTTAAAAACCCTAATTGGAGAAGAATATGCCTAGGGAGGACGAAAATGACCTAAATATTAATTCAATGACACAAACAAATTTATTGGATGCACAAGATTGGTTAAAAACCTTAATTGGACAAGAATAAGCCTAGGGAGGACAAAAATGACCTAATTGATCATCCAATGACACAAATGAACTTATTGGATGCACAAGATTGGTTAAAAACCCTAATTGGACAAGAATAAGCCTAGGGAGGACGAAAATGACCTAATTGATCATCCAATGACACAAACACACCTATTGGATGCACAAGATTGGTTAAAAACCCTAATTGGACAAGAATAAGCCTAGGGAGGACGAAAATGACCTAATTGATCATCCAATGACACAAACACACCTATTGGATGCACAAGATTGGTTAAAAACCCTAATTGGACAAGAATATTCCTAGGGAGGACGAAAATGACCTAATTGATCATTCAATGATACAAATGAACTCATTGGATGCACAAGATTGGTTAAAAACCCTAATTGGACAAGAATAAGCCTAGGGAGGACGAAAATGACCTAATTGATCATCCAATGACACAAACACACCTATTGGATGCACAAGATTGGTTAAAAACCCTAATTGGACAAGAACAAGCCTAGGGAGGACGAAAATGACCTAAATGTTAATCCAATGACACAAACACACCTATTGGATGCACAACATTGGTTAAAAACCCTAATTGGACTAGAATAAGCTTAGGGAGGACGAAAATGACCTAATTGATCATCCAATGTCACAAACACACCTATTGGAAGCACAAGATTGGTTAAAAACCCTAATTGGACAAGAATATGACTAGGAAGGACGAAAATGACCTAAATGTTAATCCAATGACAGAAATGAACTTATTGGATGCACAAGATTGGTTAAAAACCCTAATTGGACAAGAATAAGCCTAGGGAGGACGAAAATGACCTAATTGATCATCCAATGACACAAACACACCTATTGGATGCACAAGATTGGTTAAAAACCCTAATTGGACAAGAATATGCCTAGGGAGGAGGAAAATGACCTAAAAATTAATTCAATGACACAAACAAAGTTATTGGATGCACAAGATTGGTTAAAAACCCTAATTGGACAAGAATAAGCCTAGGGAGGACGAAAATGACCTAATTGATCATCCAATGACACAAACACACCTATTGGATGCACAAGATTGGTTAAAAACCCTAATTGGACAAGAATAACCCTAGGGAGGACGAAAATGACCTAATTGATCATCCAATGACACAAACACACCTATTTGATGCACAAGATTGGTTAAAAATCCTAATTGGACAAAAATAAGCCTAGGGAGGACGAAAATGACCTAATTGATCATCTATTGCCACAAACACACCTATTGGATGCACAAGATTGGTTAAAAACCCTAATTGGACAAGAATAAGCCTCGGGAGGACGAAAATAACCTAATTGATCATCCAATGACACATACACACCTATTGGATGCACAAGATTGGTTAAAAACCCTAATTGGACAAGAATATGCTTAGGGAGGACGAAAATGACCTAAATGTTAATCCAATGACACAAATGAACTTATTGGATGCACAAGATTGGTTAAAAACCCTAATTGGACAAGAATAAGCCTTGGGAGGACGAAAATGACCTAATTGATCATTCTACGACACAAACACACCGATTGGATGCACAAGACTGGTTAAAAACCCTAATTGGACAAGAATATGCCTAGGAAGGACGAAAATGACCTAATTGATCATCCAATGACACAAACACACTTATTGGAAGCACAAGATTGGTTAAAAACCCTAATTGGACAAGAATAAGCCTAGGGAGCACGAAAATGACCTAATTGATCATCCAATGACACAAACACACCTATTGGATGCACAAGATTGGTTAAAAACCCTAATTGGACAAAAATAAGCCTAGGGAGGACGAAAATGACCTAATTGATCATCCAATGACACAAACAAACTTATTGGATGCACAAGATTAGTTAAAAACCCTAATTGGACAAGAATAAACCAAGGGAGGACGAAAATGACCTAAATGTTAATCCAATGACACTACTCAACTAATTGGATGCACAAGATTGGTTAAAAACCCTAATTGGGTAAGAATAAACATAGGGAGGACGAAAATGACCTATTTGATCATCCAATGACACAACTGAAGTTATTGGATGCACAAGATTGGTTAAAAACCCTAATTGAACAAGAATAAGCCTAGGGAGGACGAAAATGACCTAATTGATCATCCAATGACACAAACACACCTATTGGATGCACAAGATTGGTTAAAAACCCTAATTGGACAAGAATATGCCTAGGGAGGACGAAAATGACCTAAATGTTAATCCAATGACACAAATGAACTTATTGGATGCACAAGATTGGTTAAAAACCCTAATTGGACAAGAATAAGCCTTGGGAGGACGAAAATGACCTAATTGATCATTCTATGACACAAACACACCGATTGGATGCACAAGACTGGATAAAAACCCTAATTGGACAAGAATATGCCTAGGAAGGACGAAAATGACCTAATTGATCATCCAATGACACAAACACACTTATTGGAAGCACAAGATTGGTTAAAAACCCTAATTGGACAAGAATAAGCCTAGGGAGGACGAAAATGACCTAATTGATCATCCAATGACACAAACACACCTATTGGATGCACAAGATTGGTTAAATACCCTAATTGGACAAGAATAAACCTAGGGAGGACGAAAATGACCTAATTCATCATCCAATGACACAAACACACCAATTGGATGCACAAGATTGGTTAAAAACCCTAATTGGACAAGAATATGCCTAGGGAGGACGAAAATGACCTAAATATTAATTCAATGACACAAACAAAGTTATTGGATGCACAAGATTGGTTAAAAACCCTAATTGGACAAGAATAAGCCTCGGGAGGACGAAAATGACCTAATTGATCATCCAATGACACAAACACACCTATTGGATGCACAAGATTGGTTAAAAACCTTAATTGGACAAGAATATGCCTAGGGAGGACGAAAATGACCTAAATGTTAATCCAATGACACAAATGAACTTATTGGATTCACAAGATTGGTTAAAAACCCTAATTGGACAAGAATAAGCCTTGGGAGGACGAAAATGACCTAATTGATCATTCTATGACACAAACACACCGATTGGATGCACAAGACTGGTTAAAAACCCTAATTGGACAAGAATATGCCTAGGAAGGACGAAAATGACCTAATTGATCATCCAATGACACAAACACACTTATTGGAAGCACAAGATTGGTTAAAAACCCTAATTGGACAAGAATAAGCCTAGGGAGGACGAAAATGACCTAATTCATCATCCAATGACACAAACACACCTATTGGATGCACAAGATTGGTTAAAAACCCTAATTGGACAAGAATATGCCTAGGGAGGACGAAAATGACCTAAATATTAATTCAATGACACAAACAAAGTAATTCGATGCACAAGATTGGTTAAAAACCCTAATTGGACAAGAATAAGCCTAGGAAGAACGAAAATGACCTAATTGATCGTCCACTGACACAAACACACCTATTGGATGCACAAGATTGGTTAAAAACCCTAATTGGACAAGAATATGCCTAGGGAGGACGGATATGACCTAAATGTTAATCCAATGACACAAATGAACTTATTGGATGCACAAGATTGGTTAAAAACCCTATTTGGACAAGAATAAGCCAAGGGACAACGAAAATGACCTAAATGTTAATCCAATGTCACAACTCAACTTATTGGATGCACAAGATTGGTTATAAACCCTATTTGGACAAGAATAAGCCTAGGGAGGACGAAAATGACCTAATTGATCATCCAATGACACAAACACACCTATTGGATGCACAAGATTGGTTAAAAACCCTAATTGGACAAGAATAGGCCTAGGGAGGACGAAAATGACCTAAATGATCATCCAATGACACAAACACTCCTATTGGATGCACAAGATTGGTTAAAAACCCTAATTGGACAAGAATATGCCTAGGGAGGACGAATATGATCTAAATGTTAATCCAATAACACAAATGAACTTATTGGATGCACATGATTGGTTAAAAACCCTAATTGGACAAGAATAAGCCTAGGGAGGACGAAAATGACCTAATTCATCATCCAATGACACAAACACACCTATTGGATGCACAAGATTGGTTAAAAACCCTAATTGGACAAGAATATGCCTAGGGAGGATGAAAATGACCTAAATATTAATTCAATGACACAAACAAAGTTATTGGATGCACAAGATTGGTTAAAAACCCTAATTGGACAAGAATAAGCCTAGGGAAGACGAAAATGACCTCATTGATCATCCAATGACACAAACACACCTATTGGATGCACAAGATTGGTTAAAAACCCTAATTGGACAAGAATATGCCTAGGGAGGACGAAAATGACCTAAATGATCATCCAATGACAGAAACATTCCTATTGGATGCACAAGATTGGTTAAAAACCCTAATTGGACAATAATATGCCTAGGGAGGACGAATATGATCTAAATGTTAATCCAATAACACAAATGAACTTATTGGATTCACAAGATTGGTTAAAAACCCTAATTGGACAAGAATAAGCCTAGGGAGAACGAAAATGACCTAATTGATCATCCAATGACACAAACACACCTATTGGATGCACAAGATTGGTTAAAAACCCTAATTGGACAAGAATATGCCTAGGGAGGACGGATATGACCTAAATGTTAATCCAATGACACAAATGAACTTATTGGATGCACAAGATTGGTTAAAAACCCTAATTGGACAAGAATAAGCCTAGGGAGGACGAAAGTCACCTAATTCATCATCCAATGACACAAACACACCTATTGGATGCACAAGATTGGTTAAAAACCCTAATTGGACAAGAATATGCCTAGGGAGGACGAAAATGACCTAAATATTAATTCAATGACACAAACAAAGTTATTGGATGCACAAGATTGGTTAAAAACCCTAATTGGACAAGAATAAGCCTAGGGAGGACGAAAATGACCTAATTGATCATCCAATGACACAAACACACCTATTGGATGCACAAGATTGGTTAAAAACCCTAATTGGACAAGAATATGCCTAATGAGGACGAAAATGACCTAAATATTAATTCAACGACACAAACAAAGTTATTGGATGCACAAGATTGGTTAAAAACCCTAATTGGACAAGAATAAGCCTAGGGAGGACGAAAATGACCTAATTGATCATCCAATGACACAAACACACCTATTGGATGCACAAGATTGGTTAAAAACCCTAATTGGACAAGAATAAGCCTAGGGAGGACGAAAATGACCTAATTGATCATCCAATGACACAAACACACCTATTGGATGCACAAGATTGGTTAAAAACCCTAATTGGACAAGAATATGCCTAGGGAGGACGAAAATGACCTAAATGTTAATCCAATGACACAAATGAACTTATTGGATGCACAAGATTGGTTAAAAACCTAATTCGACAAAAATAAGCCTAGGGAGAATGAAAATGACCTAAATATTAATCCAATGACACAACTCAACTTATTGGATGCACAAGATTGGTTAAAAACCCTAATTGGACAAGAATAACCCTAGGGAGGACGAAAATGACCTAATTGATCATCCAATGACACAAACACACCTATTGGATGCACAAGATTGGTTAAAAACCCTAATTGGACAAGAATATGCCTAAGGAGGACGAAAATGACCTAAATATTAATTCAATGACACAAGCAAACTTATTGGATGCACAAGATTGGTTAAAAACCCTAATTTGACAAGAATAAGCCTAGGGAGGACGAAAATGACCTAATTGATCATCCAATGACACAAACACACCTATTGGATGCACAAGATTGGTTAAAAACCCTAATTGGACAAGAATATGCCTAGGGAGGACGAAAATGACCTAAATGTTAATCCAATGACACAAATGAACTTATTGGATGCAGGTGATTGGTTAAAAACCCTAATTGGACAAGAATAAGCCTAGGGAGGATCAAAGTAACCTAATTGATCATCCAATGACACAAACACACCTATTGGATGCACAAGATTGGTTAAAAACCCTAATTGGACAAGAATATGCCTAGGGAGGACGAAAATGACCTAAATGTTAATCCAATGACACAAATGAACTTATTGGATGCACAAGATTGGTTAAAAACCCTAATTGGACAAGAATAAGTCTAGGGAGGGCGAAAATGACCTAATTGATCATCCAGTGACACAAACACACCTATTGGATGCACAAGATTGGTTAAAAATTCTAATTGGACAAGAATATGCCTAGGGAGGACGAAAATGACCTAAATATTAATTCAATGACACAAACAAAGTTATTGGATGCACAAGATTAGTTAAAAACCCTAATTGGACAAGAATAAGCCTAGGGAGGACGAAAATGACCTAATTGATCATCCAATGACACAAACACACCTATTGGAAGCACAAGATTGGTTAAAAACCCTAATTGGATAAGAATATGCCTAGGGAGGACGAAAATGACCTAATTGATCATCCAATGACACAAACACACCTATTGGATGCAAAAGATTGGTTAAAAACCCTAATTGGACAAGAATAAGCCTAGGGAGGACAAAAATGACCTAATTGATCATCCAATGACACAAACACACCTATTGGATGCACAAGATTGGTTAAAAACCCTAATTGGGCAAGTATAAGCCTAGGGAGGACGAAAATGACCTAACTGATTATCCAATGACACAAACACACCTATTAGATGCACAAGATTGGTTAAAAACCCTAATTGGACAAGAATAAGCCTAGGGAGGACGAAAATGACCTAATTGATCATCCAATGACACAAACACACCTATTGGATGCACAAGATTGGTTAAAAACCCTAATTGGACAAGAATAAGCCTAGGGAGGACGAAAATGACCTAAATGTGAATCCAATGACACAACTCAACTTATTGGATGCACAAGATTGGTTAAAACCCTAGTTGGATAAGAATATGCCTAGGGAGGACGAAAATGACCTAAATGTTAATCCAATGACACAAATGAACTTATTGGATGCACAAGATTGGTTAAAAACCCTAATTGGACAAGAATAAGCCTTGGGAGGACGAAAATGACCTAATTGATCATTCTACGACACAAACACACCGATTGGATGCACAAGACTGGTTAAAAACCCTAATTGGACAAGAATATGCCTAGGAAGGACGAAAATGACCTAATTGATCATCCAATGACACAAACACACTTATTGGAAGCACAAGATTGGTTAAAAACCCTAATTGGACAAGAATAAGCCTAGGGAGCACGAAAATGACCTAATTGATCATCCAATGACACAAACACACCTATTGGATGCACAAGATTGGTTAAAAACCCTAATTGGACAAAAATAAGCCTAGGGAGGACGAAAATGACCTAATTGATCATCCAATGACACAAACAAACTTATTGGATGCACAAGATTAGTTAAAAACCCTAATTGGACAAGAATAAACCAAGGGAGGACGAAAATGACCTAAATGTTAATCCAATGACACTACTCAACTAATTGGATGCACAAGATTGGTTAAAAACCCTAATTGGGTAAGAATAAACATAGGGAGGACGAAAATGACCTATTTGATCATCCAATGACACAACTGAAGTTATTGGATGCACAAGATTGGTTAAAAACCCTAATTGAACAAGAATAAGCCTAGGGAGGACGAAAATGACCTAATTGATCATCCAATGACACAAACACACCTATTGGATGCACAAGATTGGTTAAAAACCCTAATTGGACAAGAATATGCCTAGGGAGGACGAAAATGACCTAAATGTTAATCCAATGACACAAATGAACTTATTGGATGCACAAGATTGGTTAAAAACCCTAATTGGACAAGAATAAGCCTTGGGAGGACGAAAATGACCTAATTGATCATTCTATGACACAAACACACCGATTGGATGCACAAGACTGGATAAAAACCCTAATTGGACAAGAATATGCCTAGGAAGGACGAAAATGACCTAATTGATCATCCAATGACACAAACACACTTATTGGAAGCACAAGATTGGTTAAAAACCCTAATTGGACAAGAATAAGCCTAGGGAGGACGAAAATGACCTAATTGATCATCCAATGACACAAACACACCTATTGGATGCACAAGATTGGTTAAATACCCTAATTGGACAAGAATAAACCTAGGGAGGACGAAAATGACCTAATTCATCATCCAATGACACAAACACACCAATTGGATGCACAAGATTGGTTAAAAACCCTAATTGGACAAGAATATGCCTAGGGAGGACGAAAATGACCTCAATATTAATTCAATGACACAAAGTTATTGGATGCACAAGATTGGTTAAAAACCCTAATTGGACAAGAATAAGCCTCGGGAGGACGAAAATGACCTAATTGATCATCCAATGACACAAACATACCGATTGGATGCACAAGACTGGTTAAAAACCCTAATTGGACAAGAATATGCCTAGGAAGGACGAAAATGACCTAATTGATCATCCAATGACACAAACACACTTATTGGAAGCACAAGATTGGTTAAAAACCCTAATTGGACAAGAATAAGCCTAGGGAGGACGAAAATGACCTAATTGATCATCCAATGACACAAACACACCTATTGGATGCACAAGATTGGTTAAAAACCCTAATTGGAAAAGAATAAGCCTACGGAGGACGAAAAAGACCTAATTCATCATCCAATGACACAAACACACCTATTGGATGCACAAGATTGGTTAAAAACCCTAATTGGACAAGAATATGCCTAGGGAGGACGAAAATGACCTAAATATTAATTCAATGACACAAACAAAGTTATTGGATGCACAAGATTGGTTAAAAACCCTAATTGGACATGAATAAGCCTAGGGAGGACGAAAATGACCTAATTGATCATCCAATGACACAAACACACCTATTGGATGCAAAAGATTGGTTAAAAATCCTAATTGGACAAGAAGATGCCTAGGGAGGACGAAAATGACCTAAATCTTAATTCAATGACACAAACAAACTTATTGGATGCACAAGATTGGTTAAAAACCCTAATTGGAAAAGAATAAGCCTAGGGAGGACGAAAATGACCTAATAGATCATCCAATGACACAAACACACCTATTGGATGCACAAGATTGGTTAAAAACCCTAATTGGACAAGAATAAGCTTAGGGAGGCTGAAAATGACCTAATTGATCATCCAATGACACAAACACACCTATTGGATGCACAAGATTGGTTAAAAACCCTAATTGGACAAGAATATGCCTAGGGAGGACGAAAATGACCTAAATGTTAATCCAATGACACAAATGAACTTATTGGATGCACAAGATTGGTTAAAAACCCTAATTGGACAAGAATAAGCCTTGGGAGGACGAAAATGACCTAATTGATCATCCAATGACACAAGCACACCTATTGGATGCACAAGATTGGTTAAAAACCCTAATTGGACAAGAATATGCCTATGGAGGACGAAAATGACCTAAATATTAATTCAAAGACACAAACAAAGTTATTGGATGCACAAGATTGGTTAAAAACCCTAATTGGACAAGAATAAGCCTAGGGAGGACGAAAATGACCTAATTGATCATCCAATGACACAAACACACCTATTGGATGCACAAGATTGGTTAAAAACCCTAATTGGACAAGAATATGCCTAGGGAGGACGAAAATGACCTAAATGTTAATCCAATGACACAAATGAACTTATTGGATGCACAAGATTGGTTAAAAACCCTAATTGGACAAGAATAAGCCTTGGGAGGACGAAAATGACCTATTTGATCATCCAATGACACAAAAACACCTATTGGATGCACAAGATTGGTTAAAAACCCTAATTGGACAAGAATATGCCTAGGGAGGAGGAAAATGACCTAAATATTAATTCAATGACACAGACAAAGTTATTGGATGCACAAGATTGGTTAAAAACCCTAATTGGACAAGAATAAGCCTAGGGAGGACGAAAATGACCTAATTGATCATCCAATGACACAAACACACCTATTGGATGCACAAGATTGGTTAAAAACCCTAACTGGACAAGAATATGCCTAGGGAGGACGAAAATGACCTAAATATTAATTCAATGACACAAACAAACTTATTGGATGCACAAGATTGGTTAAAAACCCTAATTGGACAAGAATAAACCTAGGGAGGATAAAAATGACCTGATTGATCATCCAATGACACAAACACACCTATTGGATGCACAAGATTGGTTAAAAACCCTAATTGGACAAGAATATGCCTAGGGAGGACGAAAATGACCTAATTGATCATCCAATGACACAAACACACCTATTGGAAGCACAAGATTGGTTAAAAACCATAATAGGACAAGAATATGCCTAGGGAGGACGAAAATGACCTAATTGATCATCCAATGACACAAACACACCTATTGGATGCACAAGATTGGTTAAAAACCCTAATTGGACAAGAATAAGCCTAGGGAGGACGAAAATGACCTAATTGATCATCCAATGACACAAACACACCTATTGGATGCACAAGATTGGTTAAAAACCCTAATTGGACAAGAATATGCCTAGGGAGGACGAAAATGACCTAAATATTAATTCAATGACACAAACAAAGTTATTGGATGGACAAGATTGGTTGAAAACCCTAATTGGACAAGAATAAGCCTAGGGAGGACGTAAATGACCTAATTGATCATCCAATGACACAAACACACCTATTTGATGCACAAGATTGGTTAAAAACCCTTATTGGACAAGAATATGCTTAGGGAGGACGAAAATGACCTAATTGATCATCCAATGACACAAACACACCTATAGGAAGCACAAGATTCGTTAAAAACCCTAATTGGACAAGAATATGCCTAGGGAGGACGAAAATGACCTAATTGATCATCCAATGACACAAACACACCTATTGGATACACAAGATTGGTTAAAAACCCTAATCAGACAAGAATATGCCTAGGGAGGACGAAAATGACCTAATTGATCATCCAATGACACAAACACACCTATTGGATGCACAAGATTGGTTAAAAACCCTAATTGGACAAGAATATGCCTAGGGAGGACGAAAATGACCTAAATATTAATTCAATGAAACAAACAAACTTATTGGATGCACAAGATTGGTTAAAAACCCTAATTGGACAAGAATAAGCCTAGGGAGCACGAAAATGACCTAATTGATCATCCAATGACACAAACAAACTTATTGGATGCACAAGATTGGTTAAAAACCCTAATTGGACAAGAATAAGCCTAGGGAGGACGAAAATGACCTAATTGATCATCCAATGACACAAACACACCTATTGGATGCACAAGATTGGTTAAAAACCCTAATTGGACAAGAATATCCCTAGGGAGGACGAAAATGACCTAAATATTAAATAAATGACACAAACAAAGTTATTGGATGCACAAGATTGGTTAAAAACCCTAATTGGACAAGAATAAGCCTAGGGAGGACGAAAATGACCTAATTGATCATCCAATGACACAAACACACCTATTGGATGCACAAGATTGGTTAAAAACCCTAATTGGACAAGAACAAGCCTAGGGAGGACGAAAATGACCTAAATGTTAATCCAATGACACAAACACACCTATTGGATGCACAACATTGGTTAAAAACCCTAATTGGACTAGAATAAGCTTAGGGAGGACGAAAATGACCTAATTGATCATCCAATGTCACAAACACACCTATTGGAAGCACAAGATTGGTTAAAAACCCTAATTGGACAAGAATATGACTAGGAAGGACGAAAATGACCTAAATGTTAATCCAATGACAGAAATGAACTTATTGGATGCACAAGATTGGTTAAAAACCCTAATTGGACAAGAATAAGCCTAGGGAGGACGAAAATGACCTAATTGATCATCCAATGACACAAACACACCTATTGGATGCACAAGATTGGTTAAAAACCCTAATTGGACAAGAATATGCCTAGGGAGGAGGAAAATGACCTAAAAATTAATTCAATGACACAAACAAAGTTATTGGATGCACAAGATTGGTTAAAAACCCTAATTGGACAAGAATAAGCCTAGGGAGGACGAAAATGACCTAATTGATCATCCAATGACACAAACACACCTATTGGATGCACAAGATTGGTTAAAAACCCTAATTGGATAAGAATAAGCCTAGGGAGGACGAAAATGACCTAATTGATCATCCAATGCCACAAACACACCTATTGGATGCACAAGATTGGTTAAAAACCCTAATTGGACAAGAATATGCCTAGGGAGGACGAAAATGACCTAATTGATCATGCAATGACACAAACACACCTATTGGATGCACAAGATTGGTTAAAAACCCTAACTGGACAAGAATATGCCTAGGGAGGACGAAAATGACCTAATTGATCGTCCATTGCCACAAACACACTAATTGGATGCACAAGATTGGTAAAAAACGCTAATTGGACAAGAATATGCCTAGGGAGGACGAAAATGACCTAATTGATCATGCAATGACACAAACACACCTATTGGATGCACAAGAATGGTTAAAAACCCTAACTGGACAAGAATATGCATAGGGAGGACGAAAATGACCTAAATATTAATTCAATGACACAAACAAACTTATTGGATGCACAAGATTGGTTAAAAACCCTAATTGGACAAGAATAAGCCTAGGGAGGACGAAAATGACCTAATTGATCATCCAATGACACAAACACACCTATTGGATGCACAAGATTGGTTAAAAACCCTAATTGGACAAGAATAAGCCTAGGGAGGACGAAAATGACCTAATTGATCATCCAATGACACAAACACACCTATTGGATGCACAAGATTGGTTAAAAACCCTAATTGGACAAGAATATGCCTAGGGAGGACGAAAATGACCTAAATATTATTTAATGACACAAACAAAGTTATTGGATGCACAAGATTGGTTAAAAACCCTAATTGGACAAGAATAAGCCTAGGGAGGACGAAAATGACCTAATTGATCATCCAATGACACAAACACACCTATTGGATGCAAAAGATTGGTTAAAAATCCTAATTGGACAAGAAGATGCCTAGGGAGGACGAAAATGACCTAAATATTAATTCAAAGACACAAACAAACTTATTGGATGCACAAGATTGGTTAAAAACCCTAATTGGACAAGAATAAGCCTAAGGAGGACGAAAATGACCTAATAGATCATCCAATGACACAAACACACCTATTGGATGCACAAGATTGGTTAAAAACCCTAATTGGACAAGAATAAGCCTATGGAGGACGAAAATGACCTAATTGATCATCCAATGACACAAACACACCTATTGGATGCAAAAGATTGGTTAAAAATCCTAATTGGACAAGATGATGCCTAGGGAGGACGAAAATGACCTAAATATTAATTCAATGACACAAACAAACTTATTGGATGCACAAGATTGGTTAAAAACCCTAATTGGACAAGAATAAGCATAGGGAGGACGAAAATGACCTAATTGATCATCCAATGACACAAACACACCTATTGGATGCACAAGATTGGTTAAAAACCGTAATTGGACAAGAATATGCCTAGGGAGGACGAAAATGACTTAAATATTAATTCAATGACATAAACAAACTTATTGGATGCACAAGATTGGTTAAAAACCCTAATTGGACAAAAATAAGCCTAGGGAGGACGAAAATGACTTAATTGATCATCCAATGACACAAACAAACTTATTGGATGCACAAGATTGGTTAAAAACCCTAATGTGACAAGAATAAACCAAGGGAGGACGAAAATGACCTAAATGTTAATCCAATGACACTACTCAACTAATTGGATGCACAAGATTGGTTAAAAACCCTAATTGGGTAAGAATAAGCCTAGGGAGGACGAAAATGACCTAATTCATCATCCAATGACACAAACACACCAATTGGATGCACAAGATTGGTTAAAAACCCTAATTGGACAAGAATATGCCTAGGAAGGACGAAAATGACCTAATTGATCATCCAATGACACAAACACACTTATTGGAAGCACAAGATTGGTTAAAAACCCTAATTGGACAAGAATAAGCCTAGGGAGGACGAAAATGACCTAATTGATCATCCAATGACACAAACACACCTATTCGATGCACAAGATTGGTTAAAAACCCTAATTGGACAAGAATAAGCCTAGGGAGGACAAAAATGACCTAATTGATCATCCAATGACACAAACACACCTATTGGATGCACAAGATTGGTTAAAAACCCTAATTCGACAAGAATATGCCTAAGGAGGACGAAAATGACCTAAATATTAATTCAATGACACAAACAAAGTTATTGGATGCACAAGATTGGTTAAAAACCCTAATTGGACAAAAATAAGCCTTGGGATGATGAAAATGACCTAATTGATCATCGAATGACACAAACACACCTATTGGATGCACAAGATTGGTTAAAAACCCTAATTGGACAAGAATATGCCTAGGGAGGACGAAAATGACCTAAATGTTAATCCAATGACACAAATGAACTTATTGGATGCACAAGATTGGTTAAAAACCCTAATTGGGCAAGAATAAGCCTTGGGAGGATGAAAATGACCTAATTGATCATCCAATGACACAAACACACCTATTGGATGCACAAGACTGGTTAAAAACCCTAGGTGGACAAGAATATGCCTAGGAAGGACGAAAATGACCTAATTGATCATCCAATGACACAAATGAAATTATTGGATGCACAAGATTTGTTAAAAACCCTAATTGGACAAGAATAAGCCTAGGGAGGACGAAAATGACCTAATTGATCATCCAATGACACAAACACACCTATTGGATGCACAAGATTGGTTAAAAACCCTAATTGGACAAGAATATGCCTAGGGAGGACGAAAATGACCTAAATGTTAATCCAATGACACAAATGAACTTATTGGATGCGCAAGATTGGTTAAAAACCCTAATTGGACAAGAATAAGCCTAGGGAGGACGAAAATGACCTAAATGTTAATCCAATGACACAACTCAACTTATTGGATGCACAAGATTGGTTAAAAACCCTAATTGGACAGGAATAAGCCTATGGAGGACGAAAATGACCTAATTGATCATCCAATGACACAAACACACCTATTGGATGCACAAGATTGGTTAAAAACCCTAATTGGACAAGAATAAGCCTAGGGAGGACGAAAATAACCTAATTGATCATCCAATGACACAAACACACCTATTGGATGCACAAGATTGGTTAAAAACCCTAATTGGACAAGAATATGCCTAGGGAGGACGAAAATGACCTAAATGTTAATCCAATGACACAAATGAACTTATTGGATGCACAAGATTGGTTAATAACCCTAATTGGACAAGAATAAGCCTAGGGAGGACGAAAATGACCTAAATGTTAATCCAATAACACAACTCAACTTATTGGATGCACAAGATTGGTTAAAAACACTAATTGGACAAGAATAAGCCTATGGGGGACGAAAATGACCTAATTGATCATCCAATGACACAAACACACCTATTGGATGCACAAGATTGGTTAAAAACCCTAATTGGACAAGAATAAGCCTAGGGAGGACGAAAATGACCTAATTGATCATCCAATGACACAAACACACCTATTGGATGCACAAGATTGGTTAAAAACCCTAATTGGACAAGAATATGCTTAGGGTGGACGAAAATGACCTAAATATTAATTCAATGACATAAACAAACTTGTTGGATGCACATGATTGGTTAAAAACCCTAATTGGACAAGAATATGCCTAGGGAGGACGAAAATAACCTAAATATTAATTCAATGACACAAACAAAGTTATTGGATGCACAAGATTGGTTGAAAACCCTAATTGGACAAGAATAAGCCTAGGGAGGACGAAAATGACCTAATTGATCATCCAATGACACAAACACACCTATTGGAAGCACAAGATTGGTTCAAAACCCTAATTGGACAAGAATATGCCTAGGTAGGACGAAAATGACCTAAATGCTAATCCAATGACACAACTCAACTTATTGGATGCACAAGATTGGTTAAAAACCCTAATTGGTCAAGAATAAGCCTAAGGAGGACGAAAATGACCTAATTGATCATCCAATGACACAAACACACCTATTGGATGCACAAGATTGGTTAAAAACCCTAATTGGACAAGAATATGCCTAGGGAGGACGAAAATGACCTAAATGTTAATCCAATGACACAAATGAACTTATTGGATGCACAAGATTGGTTAAAAACCCTAATTGGACAAGAATAAGCTTAAGGAGGACGAAAATGACCTAATTGATCATCCAATGATACAAACACACCTATTGGATGCACAAGGTTGGTTAAAAACCCTAGTTGGACAAGAATATGCCTAGGGAGGACGAAAATGACCTAATTGATCATCCAATGACACAAATGAACTTATTGGATGCACAAGATTGGCTAAAAACCCTAATTGGACAAGAATAAGCATAGGGAGGACGAAAATGACCTAATTGATCATCCAATGACACAAACACACCTATTGGATGCACAAGATTGGTTAAAAACCCTAATTGGACAAGAATATGCCTAGGGAGGACGAAAATGACCTAAATGTTAATCCAATGACACAAATGAACTTATTGGATGCACAAGATTGGTTAAAAACCCTAATTGGACAAGAATAAGCCTTGGGAGGACGAAAATGACCTAATTGATCATCCAATGACACAAGCACACCTATTGGATGCACAAGATTGGTTAAAAACCCTAATTGGACAAGAATATGCCTATGGAGGACGAAAATGACCTAAATATTAATTCAAAGACACAAACAAAGTTATTGGATGCACAAGATTGGTTAAAAACCCTAATTGGACAAGAATAAGCCTAGGGAGGACGAAAATGACCTAATTGATCATCCAATGACACAAACACACCTATTGGATGCACAAGATTGGTTAAAAACCCTAATTGGACAAGAATATGCCTAGGGAGGACGAAAATGACCTAAATGTTAATCCAATGACACAAACAAACTTATTGGATGCACAAGATTAGTTAAAAACCCTAATTGGACAAGAATATGCCTAGGGAGGACGAAAATGACCTAATTGATCATCCAATGACACAAACACACCTATTGGATGCACAAGATTGGTTAAAAACCCTAATTGGACAGGAATATGCCTAGGGAGGACGAAAATGACCTAAATGTTAATCCAATGACACAAATGAACTTATTGGATGCACAAGATTGGTTAAAAACCCTAATTGGACAAGAATAAGCCTTGGGAGGACGAAAATGACCTAATTGATCATCCAATGACACAAACACACTTATTGGAAGCACAAGATTGGTTAAAAACCCTAATTGGACAAGAATAAGCCTAGGGAGGACGAAAATGACCTAATTGATCATCCAATGACACAAACACACCTATTGGATGCACAAGATTGGTTAAAAATCCTAATTGGGCAAGAATAAGCCTAGGGAGGATGAAAATGACCTAATTGATCATCCAATGACACAAACACACCTATTGGATGCACAAGATTGGTTAAAAACCCTAATTGGACAAGAATATGCCTAGGGAGGACGAAAATGACCTAAATGTTAATCCAATGACACAAATGAACTTATTGGATGCACAAACCCTAATTGGACAAGAATAAGCCTAGGGAGGACGTAAATGACCTAAATATTAATTCAATGACATAAACAAACTTATTGGATGCACAAGATTGGTTAAAAACCCTAATTGGACAAGAATAAGCCTAGGGAGGACGAAAATGACCTAATTGATCATCCAATGACACAAACACACCTATTGGATGCACAAGATTGGTTAAAAACCCTAATTGGAAAAGAAAAAGCCTAGGGAGGACGAAAATGACCTAATTGATCATCCATTGCCACAACCACACCTATTGGATGTACAAGATTGGTTAAAAACCCTAATTAGACTAGAATATGCCTAGGGAGGACGAATATGACCTAATTGATCATCCAATGACACAAACACACCTATTGGATGCACAAGATTGGTTAAAAACCCTAATTGGACAAGAATATGCCTAGGGAGGACGAAAATGACCTAAATATTAATTCAATGACATAAACAAATTTGTTGGATGCACAAGATTTGTTAAAAACCCTAATTGGACAAGAATAAGCCTAGGGAGGACGAAAATGACCTAATTGATCATCCAATGACACAAACACACCTATTGGAAGCACAAGATTGGTTAAAAACCCTAATTGGACAAGAATATGCCTAGGGAGGACGAAAATGACCTAAATGATAATCCAATGACACAAATGAACTTATTGGTTGCACAAGATTGGTTTAAAACCCTAATTGGACAAGAATAAGCCTAGGGAGGGCGAAAATGACCTAATTGATCATCCAATGACACAAACACACCTATTGGATGCACAATGATTGGTTAAAAACCCAAATTGGACAAGAATATGCATAGGGAGGACGAAAATGACCTAAATATTAATTAAATGACACAAACAAAGTTATTGGATGCACAAGATTGGTTAAAAACCCTAATTGGACAAGAATATGCCTAGGGAGGACGAAAATGACCTAAATATTAATTCAATGACACAAACAAAGTTATTGGATGCACAAGATTGGTTAAAAACCCTAATTGGACAAGAATAAGCCTAGGGAGGACGAAAATGACCTAATTGATCATCCAATGACACAAACACACCTATTGGAAGCACAAGATTGGTTAAAAACCCTAATTGGACAAGAATATGCCTAGGGAGGATGAAAATGTCCTAAATGTTAATCCAATGACACAAATGAACTTATTGGATGCACAAGATTGATTAAAAACCCTAATTGGACAAGAATAAGCCTAGGGAGGACGAAAATGACCTAATTGATCATCCAATGACACAAACACACCTATTGGATGCACAAGATTGGTTAAAAACCCTAATTGGACAAGAATATGCCTAGGGAGGACGAAAATGACCTAAATATTAATTCAATGACACAAACAAAGTTATTGGATGCACAAGATTGGTTAAAAACCCTAATTTGACAAGAATCAGCCTAGTGAGGATGAAAATGACCTAATTGATCATCCAATGACACAAACACACCTATTGGATGCACAAGATTGGTTAAAAACCCTAATTGGACAAGAATATGCCTAGGGAGGACGAAAATGACCTAAATGTTAATCCAATGACACAAATGAACTTATTGGTTGCACAAGATTGGTTAAAAACCCTAATTGGACAAGAATAAGCCTTGGGAGGATGAAAATGACCTAATTGATCATCCAATGACACAAACACACCTATTGGATGCACAAGACTGGTTAAAAACCCTAGTTGGACAAGAATATGCCTAGGAAGGACAAAAATGACCTAATTGATCATCCAATGACACAAATGAACTTATTGGATGCACAAGATTTGTTAAAAACCCTAATTGGACAAGAATAAGCCTAGGGAGGACGAAAATGACCTAATTGATCATCCAATGACACAAACACACCTATTGGATGCACAAGATTGGTTAAAAACCCTAATTGGACAAGAATATGCCTAGGGAGGACGAAAATGACCTAAATGTTAATCCAATGACACAAATGAACTTATTGGATGCACAAGATTGGTTAAAAACCCTAGTTGGACAAGAATATGCCTAGGAAGGACGAAAATGACCTAATTGATCATCCAATGACACAAATTAACTTATTGGATGCACAAGATTGGTTAAAAACCCTAATTGGACAAGAATAAGCCTAGGGAGGACGAAAATGACATCATTGATCATCCAATGACACAAACACACCTATTGGATGCACAAGATTGGTTAAAAACCCTAATTGGACAAGAATAAGCCTAGGGAGGACGAAAATGACCTAATTGATCATCCAATGACACAAACACACCTATTGGATGCACAAGATTGGTTAAAAACCCTAATTGGACAAGAATATGCCTAGGGAGGACGAAAATGACTTAAATATTAATTCAATGACATAAACAAACTTATTGGATGCACAAGATTGGTTAAAAACCCTAATTGGACAAAAATAAGCCTAGGGAGGACGAAAATGACCTAATTGATCATCCAATGACACAAACAAACTTATTGGATGCACAAGATTAGTTAAAAACCCTAATTGGACAAGAATAAACCAAGGGAGGACGAAAATGACCTAAATGTTAATCCAATGACACTACTCAACTAATTGGATGCACAAGATTGGTTAAAAACCCTAATTGGGTAAGAATAAACCTAGGGAGGACGAAAATGACCTAATTGATCATCCAATGACACAACTGAAGTTATTGGATGCACAAGATTGGTTAAAAACCCTAATTGAACAAGAATAAGCCTAGGGAGGACGAAAATGACCTAATTGATCATCCAATGACACAAACACACCTATTGGATGCACAAGATTGGTTAAAAACCCTAATTGGACAAGAATATGCCTAGGGAGGACGAAAATGACCTAAATGTTAATCCAATGACACAAATGAACTTATTGGATGCACAAGATTGGTTAAAAACCCTAATTGGACAAGAATAAGCCTTGGGAGGACGAAAATGACCTAATTGATCATTCTATGACACAAACACACCGATTGGATGCACAAGACTGGATAAAAACCCTAATTGGACAAGAATATGCCTAGGAAGGACGAAAATGACATAATTGATCATCCAATGACACAAACACACTTATTGGAAGCACAAGATTGGTTAAAAACCCTAATTGGACAAGAATAAGCCTAGGGAGGACGAAAATGACCTAATTGATCATCCAATGACACAAACACACCTATTGGATGCACAAGATTGGTTAAATACCCTAATTGGACAAGAATAAACTTAGGGAGGACGAAAATGACCTAATTCATCATCCAATGACACAAACACACCAATTGGATGCACAAGATTGGTTAAAAACCCTAATTGGACAAGAATATGCCTATGGAGGACGAAAATGACCTAAATATTAATTCAATGACACAAACAAAGTTATTGGATGCACAAGATTGGTTAAAAACCCTAATTGGACAAGAATAAGCCTCGGGAGGACGAAAATGACCTAATTGATCATCCAATGACACAAACACACCTATTGGATGCAAAAGATTGGTTTAAAATCCTAATTGGACAAGATGATGCCTAGGGAGGACGAAAATGACCTAAATATTAATTCAATGACACAAACAAACTTATTGGATGCACAAGATTGGTTAAAAACCCTAATTGGACAAGAATAAACCAAGTGAGGACGAAAATGACCTAAATGTTAATCCAATGACACTACTCAACTTATTGGATGCACAAGATTGGTTAAAAACCCTAATTGGGTAAGAATAAGCCTAGGGAGGATGAAAATGACCTAATTGATCATCCAATGACACAAACACACCTATTGGATGCACAAGATTGGTTAAAAACCCTAATTGGACAAGAATAAGCCTAGGGAGGACGAAAATGACCTAAATGTGAATCCAATGACACAACTCAACTTATTGGATGCACAAGATTGGTTAAAACCCTAATTGGACAAGAATAAGCCTAGGGAGGACGAAAATGACCTAATTGATCATCCAATGACACAAACAAACTTATTGGATGCACAAGATTGGTTAAAAACCCTAATTGGACAAGAATAAACCAAGGGAGGACGAAAATGACCTAAATGTTAATCCAATGACACTACTCAACTTATTGGATGCACAAGATTGGTTAAAAACCCTAATTGGGTAAGAATAAGCCTAGGGAGGATGAAAATGACCTAATTGATCATCCAATGACACAAACACACCTATTGGATGCACAAGATTGGTTAAAAACCCTAATTGGACAAGAATAAGCCTAGGGAGGACGAAAATGACCTAAATGTGAATCAAATGACACAACTCAACTTATAGGATGCACAAGATTGTTTAAACCATAATTGGACAAGAATTAGCCTAGGGAGGACGAAAACGACCTAATTGATCATCCAATGACACAACTGAAGTTATTGGATGCACAAGATTGGTTAAAAACCCTAATTGGACAAGAATAAGCCTAGGGAGGACGAAAATGACCTAATTGATCATCCAATGACACAAACACACCTATTGGATGCACAAGATTGGTTAAAAACCCTAATTGGACAAGAATATGCCTAGGGAGGACGAAAATGACCTAAATGTTAATCCAATGACACAAATGAACTTATTGGATGCACAAGATTGGTTAAAAACCCTAATTGGACAAGAATAAGCCTAGGAAGGACGAAAATGACCTAATTGATCATCCAATGACACAAACATACCTGTTGGAAGCACAAGATTGGTTAAAAACCCTAGTTGGACAAGAATATGCCTAGGGAGGACGAAAATGACATAATTGATCATCCAATGACACAAATGAACTTATTGGATGCACAAGATTGGTTAAAAACCCTAATTGGACAAGAATAAGCCTAGGGAGGACGAAAATGACCTAATTGATCATCCAATGACACAAACACACCTATTGGATGCACAAGATTGGTTAAAAACCCTAATTGGACAAGAATAAGCCTAGGGATGACGAAAATGACCTAATTGATCATCCAATGACAAAAACACACCTATTGGATGCACAAGATTGGTTAAAAACCCTAATTGGGCAAGAATATGCCTAGGGATGACGAAAATGATCTAAATATTAATTCAATGAAACAAACAAACTTATTGGATGCACAACATTGTTTAAAAACCCTAATTGGACAAGAATAAGCATAGGGAGGACGAAAATGACCTAATTGATCATCCAATGACACAAACACACCTATTGGATGCACAAGATTGGTTAAAAACCCTAATTGGACAAGAATATGCCTAGGGAGGACGAAAATGACCTAAATGTTAATCCAATGACACAAATGAACTTATTGGATGCACAAGATTGGTAAAAAAACCTTAATTGGACAAGAATAAGCCTAGGGAGGACTAAAATGACCTAATTGATCATCCAATGACACAAACACACCTATTGGATGCACAAGATTGGTTAAAAACCCTAATTGGACAAGAATATGCCTAGGGAGGACGAAAATGACCTAAATATTAATTCAATGACACAAACAAAGTTATTGGATGCACAAGATTGGTTAAAAACCCTAATTGGACAAGAATAAGCATAGGGAGGACGAAAATGACCTAATTGATCATCCAATGACACAAACACACCTATTGGATGCAAAAGATTGGTTAAAAACCCTAATTGGAAAAGATGATGCCAAGGGAGGATGAAAATGACCTAAATATTAATTCAATGACACAAACAAACATATTGGATGCACAACATAGGTTAAAAACCCTAATTGGACAAGAATAAGCCTAGGGAGGACGAAAATGAGCTAATTGATCATCCAATGATACAAACACACCTATTGGATGCACAAGATTGGTTAAAAACCCTAATTGGGCAAGAATATGCCTAGGGAGGACGAAAATGACCTAAATATTAGTTCAATGACACAAACAAACTTATTGGATGCACAAGATTGGTTAAAAACCCTAATTGGACAAGAATAAGCCTAGGGAGGACGAAAATGACCTAAATGATAATCCAATGACACAAACACACCTATTGGATGCACAATATTAGTTAAAAACCCTAATTGGACAAGAATAAGCCTAGGGAGGACGAAAATGACCTAATTGATCATCCGATGACACAAACACACCTATTGGATGCACAAGATTGGTTAAAAACCCTAATTGGACAAGAATAAGCCTAGGGAGGACGAAAATGACCTAATTGATCATCCAATGACACAAACACAACTATTGGATGCACAAGATTGCTTAAAAACCCTAATTGGACAAGAATATGCCTAGGGAGGACGAAAATGACCTAAATGTTAATCCAATGACACAAATGAACTTATTGGATGCACAAGATTGGTTAAAAACCCTAATTGGACAAGAATAAGCCTAGGGAGGACGAAAATGACCTAAATGTTAATCCAATGACACAACTTAACTTATTGGATGCACAAGATTGGTTAAAAACCCTAATTGGACAAGAATATGCCTAGGGAGGACGAAAATGACCTAATTGATCATCCAAAGACATAAATGAACTTATTGGATGCACAAGATTAGTCAAAAACCCTAATTGGACCAGAATATGCCTAAGGAGGACGAAAATAACCTAATTGATCATCCAATGACACAAACACACCTATTGGATGCACAAGATTGGTTAAAAACCCTAATTGGACAAGAATATGCCTAGGGAGGACGAAAATGACCTAAATGTTAATCCAATGACACAAATGAACTTATTGGATGCACAAGATTGGTTAAAAACCCTAATTGGACAAGAATAAGCCTAGGGAGGACGAAAATAACCTAATTGATCATCCAATGACACAAACACACCTACTGGATGCACAAGATTGGTATAAAAACCCTAATTGGACAAGAATAAGCCTAGGGAGGACGAAAATGACCTAATTGATCATCCATTGCCACAAACACACCAATTGGATGCACAAGATTGGTTAAAAACACTAATTGGACAAGAATATGCCTAGGGAGGACGAAAATGACCTAAATATTAATTCAATGACACAACTCAACTTATTGGATGCACAAGATTGGTTAAAAACCCTAATTGGACAAGAATATGCCTAGGGAGGACGAAAATGACCTAAATGTTAATCCAATGACACAAATGAACTTATTGGATGCACAAGATTGGTTAAAAACCCTAATTGGACAAGAATAAGCCTAGGGAGGACGAAGATGACCTAAATGTTAATCCAATGAAACAACTCAACTTATTGGATGCACAAGATTGGTTAAAAACCCTAATTGGACAAGAATAAGCCTAGGGAGGACGAAAATGACCTAATTGATCATCCAATGACACAAACACACCTATTGGATGCACAAGATTGGTTAAAAACCCTAATTGGACAAGAATATGCCTAGGGAGGACTAAAATGACCTAATTGATCATCCAATGACACAAACACACCTATTGGATGCACAAGATTGGTTAAAAAACCTAATTGGGCAAGAATATGCCTAGGGAGGACGAAAATGACCTAATTGATCATCCAATGACACAAACACACCTATTGGATGTACAAGATTGGTTAAAAACCCTAATTGGACAAGAATAAGCCTAGGGAGGACGAAAATGACCTAAATATTAATTCAATGAAACAAACAAACTTATTGGATGCACAAGATTGGTTAAAAACCCTAATTGGACAAGAATATGCCTAGGGAGGACGAAAATGACCTAAATATTAATTCAATGACACAAACAAAGTTATTGGATGCACAAGATTGGTTAAAAACCCTAATTGGACAAGAATAAGCCTAGGGAGGACGAAAATGACCTAATTGATCATCCAATGACACAAACACACCTATTGGATGCACAAGATTGGTTAAAAACCCTAATTGGACAAGAATATGCCTAGGGAGGACGAAAATGACCTAAATATTAATTCAATGACACAAACAAAGTTATTGGATGCACAAGATTGGTGAAAAACCCTAATTGGACAAGAATAAGCCTAGGGGGAACGAAAATGACCTAATTGATCATCCAATGACACAAACACACCTATTGGATGCACAAGATTGGTTAAAAACCCTAATTGGACAAGAATATGCCTAGGGAGGACGAAAATGACCTAAATATTAATTCAATGACACAAACAAAGTTATTGGATGCACAAGATTGGTTAAAAACCCTAATTGGACAAGAATAAGCCTAGGGAGGACGAAAATGACCTAATTGATCATCCAATGACACAAACAAACCTATTGGATGCACAAGATTTGTTAAAAACCCTAATTGGACAAGAATATGCCTAGGGAGGACGAAAATGACCTAAATGTTAATCCAATGACACAAATGAACTTATTGGATGCACAAGATTGGTTAAAAACCCTAATTGGACAAGAATAAGCCTAGGGAGGACGAAAATGACCTAAATGTTAATCCAATGACACAACTCAACTTATTGGATGCACAAGATTGGTTAAAAACTCTAATAGGGCAAGAATAAGCCTAGGGAGGACGAAAATGACCTAATTGATCATCCAATGACACAAACACACCTATTGGATGCACAAGATTGGTTAAAAACCCTAATTGGACAAGAATAAGCCTAGGGAGGACGAAAATGACCTAATTGACATCCAATGACACAAACACACCTATTGGATGCACAAGATTGGTTAAAAACCCTAATTGGACAAGAATATGCCTAGGGAGGACGAAAATGACCTAAATATTAATTCAATGACACAAACAAAGTTATTGGATGCACAAGATTGGTTAAAAACCCTAATTGGACAAGAATAAGCCTAGGGAGGACGAAAATGACCTAATTGATCATCCAATGACACAAACACACCTATTGGATGCACAAGATTGGTTAAAAACCCTAATTGGACAAGAATATGCCTAGGGAGGAGGAAAATGACCTAAATATTAATTCAATGACACAAACAAAGTTATTGGATGCACAAGATTGGTTAAAAACCCTAATTGGACAAGAATAAGCCTAGGGAGGACGAAAATGACCTAATTGATCATCCAATGACACAAACACACCTATTGCAAGCACAAGATTGGTTAAAAACCCTAATTGGACAAGAATATGCCTAGGGAGGACGAAAATGACCTAAATGTTAATCCAATGACACAAATGAACTTATTGGATGCCCAAGATTGGTTAAAAACCCTAATTGGACAAGAATAAGCCTAGGGAGGACGAAAATGACCTAATTGATCATCCAATGACACAAACACACCTATTGGATGCACAAGATTGGTTAAAAACCCTAATTGGACAAGAATAAGCCTAGGGAGGACGAAAATGACCTAATTGATCATCCAATGACACAAACACACCTGTTGGATGCACAAGATTGGTTAAAAACCCTAATTGGACAAGAATATCCCTAGGGAGGACGAAAATGACCTAAATATTAATTAAATGACACAAACAAACTTATTGGATGCACAAGATTGGTTAAAAAACCTAATTGGACAAGAATAAGCCTAGGGAGGACAAAAACGACCTAATTGATCATCCAATGACACAAACACACCTATTGGATGCACAAGATTGGTTAAAAACCCTAATTGGACAAGAATATGCCTAGGGAGGATTAAAATGACCTAAATATTAATTCAATGACACAAACAAACTTATTGGATGCACAAGATTGGTTAAAAACCCTAATTGGACAAGAATAAGCCTAGGGAGGACGAAAATGACCTATTTGAGCATCCAATGACACAAACACACCTATTGGATGCACAAGATTGGTTAAAAAACCTAATTGGACAAGAATATGCCAAGGGAGGACGAAAATGACCTAAATGTTAATCCAATGACACAAATGAACTTTATTGGATGCACAAGATTGGTTAAAAACCCTAATTGGACAAGAATAAGCCTAGGGAGGACGAAAATGACCTAATTGATCATCCAATGACACAAACACACATATTGGATGCACAAGATTGGTTAAAAACCCTAATTGGACAAGAATATGCCTAGGGAGGACGAAAATGACCTAAATGTTAATCCAATGACACAAATGAACTTATTGGATGCACAAGATTGGTTAAAAACCCTAATTGGACAAGAATAAGCCTTGGGAGGACGAAAATGACCTAATTGATCAACCAATGACACAAACACACCTATTGGATGCACAAGACTGGTTAAAAACCCTAATTGGACAAGAATATGTCTAGGGAGGACGAAAATGACCTAAATATTAATTCAATGACACAAACAAACTTATTGGATTTACAAGATTGGTTAAAAACCCTAATTGGACAAGAATAAGCCTAGGGAGGACGAAAATGACCTAAATGTTAATCCAATGACACAAACGCACCTATTGGATGCACAAGATTGGTTAAAAACCCTAATTGGACAAGAATAAGCCTAGGGAGGACGAAAATGACCTAATTGATCATCCAATGACACAAACACACCTATTGGATGCACAAGATTGGTTAAAAACCCTAATTGGACAAGAATAAGCCTAGGGAGGACGAAAATGACCTAATTGATCATCCAATAACTCAAACACACCTAATGGATGCACAAGATTGGTTAAAAACCCTAATTGGACAAGAATAAGCCTAGGGAGGACGAAAATGACCTAATTGATCACCCAATGACACAAACACACCTATTGGATGCCCAAGATAGGTTAAAAACCCTATTTGGACAAGAATATGCCTAGGGAGGACGAAAATGACCTAATTGATCATTCAATGACACAAACAAACTTAATTGATGCACAAGATTGGTTAAAAACCCGAATTGGACAAGAATATGTCTAGGGAGGTCGAAAATGACCTAAATAATAATTCAATGACACAAACAAAGTTATTGGTTGCACAAGATTGGTTGAAAACCCTAATTGGACAAGAATAAGCCTAGGGAGGACGAAAATGACCTAATTGTTCATCCAATGACACAAATGAACTTATTGGATGCACAAGATTGGTTAAATACTCTAATTGGACAAGAATAAGCCTAGGGAGGACGAAAATGACCTAATTGATCATCCAATGACACAAACACACCTATTGGATGCACAAGATTGGTTAAAAACCCTAATTGGACAAGAATATGCCTAGGGAGGACGAAAATGACCTAAATATTAATTCAATGAAACAAACAAACTTATTGGATGCACAAGATTGGTTAAAAACTCTAATTGGACAAGAATAAGCCTAGGGAGGACGAAAATGACCTAATTGATCATCCAATAACTCAAACACACCTATTGGATGCACAAGATTGGTTAAAAACCCTAATTGGACAAGAATATGCCTAGGGAGGACGAAAATGACCTAAATGTTAATCCAATGACACAAATGAACTTATTGGATGCACAAGATTGGTTAAAAACCCTAATTGGACAAGAATAAGCCTAGGGAGGACGAAAATGACCTAATTGATCATCCAATGACACAAACACACCTATTGGATGCACAAGATTGGTTAAAAACCCTAATTGGACAAGAATAAGCCTAGGGAGGACGAAAATGACCTAATTGATCATCCAATGACACAAACCCACCTATTGGATGCACAAGATTAGTTAAAAACCATAATTGGACAAGAATAAGCCTAGGGAGGACGAAAATAACCTAATTGATCATCCAATGCCACAAACACACCTATTGGATGCACAAGATTGGTTAAAAACCCTAATTGGACAAGAATAAGCCTAAGGAGGACGAAAATGACCTAATTGATCATCCAATGACACAAACACACCTATTGGATGCACAAGATTGGTTAAAAACCCTAATTGGACAAGAATAAGCCTAGGGAGGACGAAAATGACCTAATTGATCATCCAATGACACAAACACACCTATTGGATGCACAAGATTGGTTAAAAACCCTAATTGGACAAGAATATGCCTAGGGAGGATGAAAATGACCTAAATGTAATCCAATGACACAACTCAACTTATTGGATGCACAAGATTGGTTATAAACCCTAATTGGACAAGAATAAGCCTAGGGAGGACGAAAATGACCTTATTGATCATCCAATAACACAAATGAACTTATTGGATGCACAAGATTAGTTAAAAACCCTAATTGGACAAGAATAAGCCTAGGGAGGACGAAAATGACCTAATTGATCATCCAATGACACAAACACACCTATTGGATGCACAAGATTGTTTAAAAACCCTAATTGGACAAGAATAAGCCTAGGGAGGACGAAAATGACCTAATTGATCATCCAATGACACAAACACACCTATTGGATGCACCAGATTGGTTAAAAACCCTAATTGGACAAAAATAAGCCTAGGGATGACGAAAATGACCTAATTGATCATCCAATGACACAAACAAACTTATTGGATGCACAAGATTAGTTAAAAACCCTAATTGGACAAGAATAAACCAAGGGAGGACGAAAATGACCTAAATGTTAATCCAATGACACTACTCAACTAATTGGATGCACAAGATTGGTTAAAAACCCTAATTGGGTAAGAATAAACATAGGGAGGACGAAAATGACCTATTTGATCATCCAATGACACAACTGAAGTTATTGGATGCACAAGATTGGTTAAAAACCCTAATTGAACAAGAATAAGCCTAGGGAGGACGAAAATGACCTAATTGATCATCCAATGACACAAACACACCTATTGGATGCACAAGATTGGTTAAAAACCCTAATTGGACAAGAATATGCCTAGGGAGGACGAAAATGACCTAAATGTTAATCCAATGACACAAATGAACTTATTGGATGCACAAGATTGGTTAAAAACCCTAATTGGACAAGAATAAGCCTTGGGAGGACGAAAATGACCTAATTGATCATTCTATGACACAAACACACCGATTGGATGCACAAGACTGGATAAAAACCCTAATTGGACAAGAATATGCCTAGGAAGGACGAAAATGACCTAATTGATCATCCAATGACACAAACACACTTATTGGAAGCACAAGATTGGTTAAAAACCCTAATTGGACAAGAATAAGCCTAGGGAGGACGAAAATGACCTAATTGATCATCCAATGACACAAACACACCTATTGGATGCACAAGATTGGTTAAATACCCTAATTGGACAAGAATAAACCTAGGGAGGACGAAAATGACCTAATTCATCATCCAATGACACAAACACACCAATTGGATGCACAAGATTGGTTAAAAACCCTAATTGGACAAGAATATGCCTATGGAGGACGAAAATGACCTAAATATTAATTCAATGACACAAACAAAGTTATTGGATGCACAAGATTGGTTAAAAACCCTAATTGTACAAGAATAAGCCTCGGGAGGACGAAAATGACCTAATTGATCATCCAATGACACAAACACACCTATTGGATGCAAAAGATTGGTTAAAAATCCTAATTGGACAAGATGATGCCTAGGGAGGACGAAAATGACCTAAATATTAATTCAATGACACAAACAAACTTATTGGATGCACAAGATTGGTTAAAAACCCTAATTGGACAAGAATAAACCAAGGGAGGACGAAAATGACCTAAATGTTAATCCAATGACACTACTCAACTTATTGGATGCACAAGATTGGTTAAAAACCCTAATTGGGTAAGAATAAGCCTAGGGAGGATGAAAATGACCTAATTGATCATCCAATGACACAAACACACCTATTGGATGCACAAGATTGGTTAAAAACCCTAATTGGACAAGAATAAGCCTAGGGAGGACGAAAATGACCTAAATGTGAATCAAATGACACAACTCAACTTATAGGATGCACAAGATTGTTTAAACCATAATTGGACAAGAATTAGCCTAGGGAGGACGAAAACGACCTAATTGATCATCCAATGACACAACTGAAGTTATTGGATGCACAAGATTGGTTAAAAACCCTAATTGGACAAGAATAAGCCTAGGGAGGACGAAAATGACCTAATTGATCATCCAATGACACAAACACACCTATTGGATGCACAAGATTGGTTAAAAACCCTAATTGGACAAGAATAAGCCTAGGGAGGACGAAAATGACCTAATTGATCATCCAATGACACAAACACACCTATTGGATGCACAAGATTGGTTAAAAACCCTAATTGGACAAGAATATGCCTAGGGAGGACGAAAATGACCTAAATGTTAATCCAATGACACAAATGAACTTATTGGATGCACAAGATTGGTTAAAAACCTAATTCGACAAAAATAAGCCTAGGGAGAATGAAAATGACCTAAATATTAATCCAATGACACAACTCAACTTATTGGATGCACAAGATTGGTTAAAAACCCTAATTGGACAAGAATAACCCTAGGGAGGACGAAAATGACCTAATTGATCATCCAATGACACAAACACACCTATTGGATGCACAAGATTGGTTAAAAACCCTAATTGGACAAGAATAAGCCTAGGGAGGACGGAAATGACCTAATTGATCATCCAATGACACAAACACACCTATTGGATGCACAAGATTGGTTAAAAACCTTAATTGGACAAGAATAAGCCTAGGGAGGACGAAAATGACCTAATTGATCATCCAATGACACAACTGAACTTGTTGGATGCACAAGATTGGTTAAAAACCCTAGTTGGACAAGAATTAGCCTATGTAGGACGAAAATGACCTAATTGATCATCCAATGACACAAACACACCTATTGGATGCACAAGATTGGTTAAAAACCCTAATTGGACAAGAATAAGCCTAGGGAGGACGAAAATGACCTAATTGATCATCCAATGACACAAACACACCTATTGGATGCACAAGATTGGTTAAAAACCCTAATTGGACAAGAATAAGCCTAGGGAGGACGAAAATGACCTAATTGATCATCCAATGACACAAACACACCTATTGGATGCACAAGATTGGTTAAAAACCCTAATTGGACAAGAATAAGCCTAGGGAGGACGAAAATGACCTAATTGATCATCCAATGACACAAACACATCTATTGGAAGCACAAGATTGGTTAGAAACCCTAGTTGGACAAGAATATGCCTAGGGAGGACGAAAATGACCTAATTGATCATCCAATGACACAAATGAACTTATTGGATGCACAAGATTGCTTAAAAACCCTAATTGGACAAAAATAAGCATAGAAAGGACGAAAATGACCTAATTGATCATCCAATGACACAAACACACCTATTGGATGCACAAGATTGGTTAAAAACCCTAATTGGACAAGAATAAGCCTAGGGAGGACGAAAATGACCTAATTGATCATCCAATGACACAAACACACCTATTGGATGCACAAGATTGGTTAAAAACCCTAATTGGACAAGAATAAGCCTAGGGAGGACGAAAATGACCTAATTGATCATCCAATGACACAAACACACCTATTGGATGCAAAAGATTGGTTAAAAATCCTAATTGGACAAGATGATGCCTAGGGAGGATGAAAATGACCTAAATATTAATTCAATGACACAAACAAACTTATTGGATGCACAAGATTGGTTAAAAACCCTAATTGGACAAGAATAAACCAAGGGAGGACGAAAATGACCTAAATGTTAATCCAATGACACTACTCAACTTATTGGATGCACAAGATTGGTAAAAAACCCTAATTGGGTAAGAATAAGCCTAGGGAGGATGAAAATGACCTAATTGATCATCCAATGACACAAACACACCTATTGGATGCACAAGATTGGTTAAAAACCCTAATTGGACAAGAATAAGCCTAGGGAGGACGAAAATGACCTAAATGTGAATCCAATGACACAACTCAACTTATTGGATGCACAAGATTGTTTAAACCATAATTGGACAAGAATTAGCCTAGGGAGGACGAAAATGACCTAATTGATCATCCAATGACACAACTGAAGTTATTGGATGCACAAGATTGGTTAAAAACCCTAATTGGACAAGAATAAGCCTAGGGAGGACGAAAATGACCTAATTGATCATCCAATGACACAAACACACCTATTGGATGCACAAGATTGGTTAAAAACCCTAATTGGACAAGAATATGCCTAGGGAGGACGAAAATGACCTAAATGTTAATCCAATGACACAAATGAACTTATTGGATGCACAAGATTGGTTAAAAACCCTAATTGGACAAGAATAAGCCTAGGGAGGATCAAAGTGACCTAATTGATCATCAAATGACACAAACACACCTATTGGATGCACAAGATAGGTTAAAAACCCTAATTGGACAAGAATATGCCTAGGGAGGACGAAAATGACCTAATTGATCATCCAATGACACAAACATACCTATTGGATGCACAAGATTGGTTAAAAACCCTAATTGGACAAGAATAAGCCTAGGGAGGACGAAAATGACCTAATTGATCATCCAATGACACAAACACACCTATTGGATGCACAAGATTGGTTAAAAACCCTAATTGCACAAGAATATGCCTAAGGAGGACGAAAATGACCTAATTGATCATCCAATGACACAAACACACCTATTGGATGCACAAGATTGGTTAAAAACCCTAATTGGACAAGAATATGCCTAGGGAGGACGAAAATGACCTAAATGTTAATCCAATGACACAAATGAACTTTTTGGATGCACAAGATTGGTTAAAAACATTAATTGGACAAGAATAAGCCTAGGGAGGACGAAAATGACCTAATTGATCATCCAATGACACAAACACACCTATTGGATGCACAAGATTGGTTAAAAACCCTAATTGGACAAGAATATGCCTAGGGAGGACGAAAATGACCTAAATGTTAATCCAATGACACAAATGAACTTATTGGATGCACAAGATTGGTTAAAATCCTTAATTGGACAAGAATAAGCCTAGGGAGGACGAAAATGACCTAATTGATCATCCAATGACACAAACACACCTATTGGATGCACAAGATTGGTTAAAAACCCTAATTGGACAAGAATATGCCTAGGGTGGACGAAAATGACCTAAATATTACTTCAATGACACAAACAAAGTTATTGGATGCACAAGATTGGTTAAAAACCCTAATTGGACAAGAATAAGCCTAGGGAGGACGAAAATGACCTAATTGATCATCCAATGACACAAACACACCTATTGGATGCACAAGATTGGTTAAAAACCCTAATTGGACAAGAATAAGCCTAGGGAGGACGAAAATAACCTCATTGATCATCCAATGACACAAACACACCTATTGGATGCACAAGATTGGTTAAAAACCCTAATTGGACAAGAATAAGCCTAGGGAGGACGAAAATGACCTAATTGATCATCCAATGACACAAACACACCTATTGGATGCACAAGATTGGTTAAAAACCATAATTGGACAAGAATAAGCCTAGGGAGGACGAAAATGACCTAATTGATCATCCAATGGCACAAACACACATATTGGATGCACAAGATTGGTTAAAAACCCTAATTGGACAAGAATATGCCTAGGGAGGACGAAAATGACCTAAATGTTAATCCAATGACACAAATGAACTTATTGGATGCACAAGATTGGTTAAAAACCCTAATTGGACAAGAATAAGCCTAGGGAGGACGAAAATTACCTAAATGTTAATCCAATGACACAACTCAACTTATTGGATGCACAAGATTGGTTAAAAACCCTAATTGGGCAAGGATAAGCCTAGGGAGGACGAAGATGACCTAATTGATCATCCAATGACACAAACACACCTATTGGATGCACAAGATTGGTTAAAAACCCTAATTGGACAAGAATAAGCCTAGGGAGGACGAAAATGACCTAATTGATCATCCAATGACACAAACACACCTATTGGATGCACAAGATTGGTTAAAAACCCTAATTGGACAAGAATATGCCTAGGGAGGACGAAAATGACCTAAATATTAATTCAATTAAACAAACAAACTTATTGGATGAACAAGATTGGTTAAAAACCCTAATTGGACAAGGATAAGCCTAGGGAGGACGAAAATGACCTAATTGATCAACCAATGACACAAACACACCTATTGGATCCACAAGATTGGTTAAAAACCCTAATTGGACAAGAATATGCCTAGGGAGGACGAAAATGACCTAAATGTTAATCCAATGACACAAATGAACTTATTGGATGCACAAGATTGGTTAAAAACCCTAATTGGACAAGAATAAGCCTTGGGAGGACGAAAGTGACCTAATTGATCATCCAATGACACAAACACACCTATTGGATGCACAAGACTGGTTAAAAACCCTAATTGGACAAGAATATGCCTAGGAAGGACGCAAATGACCTAATTGATCATCCAATGACACAAACACACCTATTGGATGCTTAAGATTGGTTAAAAACCCTAATTGGACAAGATTAAGCCTAGGGAGGACGAAAATGACCTAATTGATCATCCAATGACACAAAGACACCTATTGGATGCATAAGATTGGTTAAAAACCCTAATTGGACAAGAATATGCCTAGGGAGGACGAAAATGACCTAAATGTTAATCCAATGACACAAATGAACTTATTGGATGCACAAGATTGGTTAAAAACCCTAATTGGACAAGAATAAGCCTTGGGAGAACGAAAATGACCTAATTGATCATCCAATGACACAAACATACCTATTGGATGCACAAGATTGGTTAAAAACCCTAATTGGACAAGAATATGCCTAGGGAGGACGAAAATGACCTAAATATTAATTCAATGACACAATCAAAGTTATTGGATGCACAAGATTGGTTAAAAACCCTAATTAGACAAGAATAAGCCTAGGGAGGACGAAAATGACCTAAATATTAATTCTATGACACAAACAAACCTATTGGATGCACAAGATTGGTTAAAAACCCTAATTGGACAAGAATAAGCCTAGGGAGGACGAAAATGACCTAATTGATCATCCAATGACACAAACACACCTATTGGATGCACAAGATTGGTTAAAAACCCTAATTGGACAAGAATAAGCCTAGGGAGGACGAAAATTGCCTAATTGATCATCCAATGACACAAACACACCTATTGGATGCACAAGATTGGTTAAAAACCCTAATTGGACAAGAATATGCCTAGGGAGGACGAAAATGACCTAAATGTTAATCCAATGACACAAATGAACTTATTGGATGCACAAGATTGGTTAAAAACCCTAATTGGACAAGAATAAGCCTAGGGAGGACGAAAATGACCTAAATGTTAATACAACGACAGAAACTCACCTATTGGATGCACAAGATTGGTTAAAAACCCTAATTGGACATGAATAAGCCTAGGGAGGACGAAAATGACCTAATTGATCATCCAATGACACAAACACACCTATTGGATGCACAAGATTGGTTAAAAACCCTTATTGGACAAGAATAAGCCTATGGAGGACGAAAATGACCTAATTGATCATCCAATGACACAAACACACCTATTGGATGCACAAGATTGGTTAAAAACCCTAATTGGACAAGAATATGCCTAGGGAGGACGAAAATGACCTAAATGTTAATCCAATGACACAAATGAACTTATTGGAGGCACAAGATTGGTTAAAAACCCTAATTGGATAAGAAAAAGCCTAGGGAGGACGAAAATGACCTAATTGATCATCCAATGTCACAAACACGCCTATTGGATGCACAAGATTGGTTAAAAACCCTAATTGGACAAGAATAAGCCTAGGGAGGACGAAAATGACCTAATTGATCATCCATTGCCACAAACACACCTATTGGATGCACAAGATTGGTTAAAAACCCTAATTGGATAAGAATATGCCTAGGGAGGAGGAAAATGACCTAATTGATCATCCAATGACACAAACACACCTATTGGATGCACAAGATTGGTTAAAAACCCTAATTGGACAAGAATAAGCCTAGGGAGGATGAAAATAACCTAATTGATCATCCAATGACACAAACACACCTATTGGATGCACAAGATTGGTTAAAAACCCTAATTGGACAAGAATATGCCTAGGGAGGACGAAAATGACCTAAATGTTAATCCAATGACACAAATGAACTTATTGGATGCAAAAGATTGGTTAAAAACCCTAATTGGACAAGAATAAGCCTATGGAGGACGAAAATGACCTAATTGGACAAGAATAAGCCTAGGGAGGACGAAAGTGACCTAATCGATCATCCAATGACACAAACACACCTATTGGATGCACAAGATTGGTTAAAAACCCTAATTGGACCAGAATATGCCTAGGGAGGACGAAAATGACCTAATTGATCATCCAATGACACAAACACACCTATTGGATGCACAAGATTGGTTAAAAACCCAAATTGGACCAGAATATGCCTAGGGAGGACGAAAATGACCTAATTGATCATCCAATGACACAAACACACCTATTGGATGCACAAGATTGGTTAAAAACCCTAATTGGACAAGAATAAGCCTAGGGAGGACGAAAATGACCTAATTGATCATCCAAGGACACAAACACACCTATTGGATGCACAAGATGGGTTAAAAACCCTAGTTGGACAAGAATATGCCTAGGGAGGACGAAAATGACCTCAATTTTAATCCAATGACACAAATGAACTTATTAGATGTACAAGATTGGTTAAAAACCCTAATTGGACAAGAATAAGCGTAGAGAGAACGAAAATGACCTAAATATTAATCCAATGACACAACTCAACTTATTGGATGCACAAGATTGGTTAAAAACCCTAATTGGACAAGAATAAGCCTAGGGAGGACGAAAATGACCTAATTGATCATCCAATGACACAAACACACCTATTGGATGCACAAGATTCATTAAAATCCTAATTGGACAAGAATATGCCTAGGGAGGACGAAAATGACCTAATTGATCATCCAATGACACAAACACACCTATTGGATGCACAAGATTGGTTAAAAACCCTAATTGGAAAAGAATATGCCTAGGGAGGACGAAAATGACCTAAATATTAATTCAATGACATAAACAAACTTGTTGGATGCACAAGATTGGATAAAAACTCTAATTGGACAAGAATAAGCCTAGGGAGGACGAAAATGACCTAATTGATCATCCAATGACACAAACACACCTATTGGATGCACAAGATTGGTTAAAAACCCTAATTGGACAAGAATAAGCCTAGGGAGGACGAAAATGACCTAATTGATCATCCAATGACACAAACACACCTATTGGATGCACAAGATTGGTTAAAAACCCTAGTTGGACAAGAATATGCCTAGGGAAGACGAAAATGACCTAATTGATCATCCAATGACACAAACACACCTATTGGATGCACAAGATTGGTTAAAAACCCTAGTTGGACAAGAATATGCCTTGGGATGACGAAAATGACCTAATTGATCATCCAATGACACAAACACACTTATTGGATGCACAAGATTGGTTAAAAACCCTAGTTGGACAAGAATAAGCCTAGGGAGGACGAAAATAACCTAATTGATCATCCAATGACACAAACACACCTATTGGATGCACAAGATTGGTTAAAAACCCTAATTGGACAAGAATAAGCCTAGGGAGGACGAAAATGACCTAATTGATCATCCAATGACACAAACACACCTATTGGATGCACAAGATTGGTTAAAAACCCTAATTGGACAAGAATAAGCCTAGGGAGGACAAAAATGACCTAATTGATCATCCAATGACACAAACACACCTATTGGATGCACAAGATTGGTTAAAAACCCTAATTGGACAAGAATATGCCTTGGGAGGACGAAAATGACCTAAATATTAATTCAATGACACAAACAAAGTTATTGGATGCACAAGATTGGTTAAAAACCCTAATTGGACAAGAATAAGCCAAGGGAGGACGAAAATGACCTAATTGATCATCCAATGACACAAACACACCTATTGGATGCAAAAGATTGGTTAAAAATCCTAATTGGACAAGATGATGCCTAGGGAGGACGAAAATGACCTAAATATTAATTCAATGACACAAACAAACTTATTGGATGCACAAGATTGGTTAAAAACCCTAATTGGACAAGAATAAGCCTAGGGAGGACGAAAATGACCTAATAGATCATCCAATGACACAAACACACCTATTTGATGCACAAGATAGGTTAAAAACCCTAATTGGACAAGAATAAGCCTAGGGAGGACGAAAATGACCTAATTGATCATCCAATGACACAAACAAAGTTATTGGATGCACAAGATTGGTTAAAAACCCTAATTGGACAAGAATAAGCCTAGGGAGGACGAAAATGACCTAATTGATCATCCAATGACTCAAACAAACTTATTGGATGCACAAGATTGGTTAAAAACCCTAATTGGACAAGAATAAACCAAGGGAGGACGAAAATGACCTAATAGATCATCCAATGACACAAACACACCTATTGGATGCACAAGATTGGTTAAAAACCCTAATTGGACAAGAATAAGCCTAGGGAGGACGAAAATGACCTAATTGATCATCCAATGACACAAACAAAGTTATTGGATGCACAAGATTGGTTAAAAACCCTAATTGGACAAGAATAAGCCTAGGGAGGACGAAAATGACCTAATTGATCATCCAATGACACAAACACACCTATTGGATGCAAAAGATTGGTTAAAAATCCTAATTGGACAAGATGATGCCTTGGGAGGACGAAAAAGACCTAAATATTAATTCAATGACACAAACAAACTTATTGGATGCACAAGATTGGTTAAAAACCCTAATTGGACAAGAATAAGCCTAGGGAGGACGAAAATGACCTAATTGATCATCCAATGACACAAACACACCTATTGGATGCACAAGATTGGTTAAAAACCCTAATTGGACAAGAATAAGCCTAGGGAGGACGAAAATGACCTAATTGATCATCCAATGACACAAACACACCTATTGGAGGCACAAGATTGGTTAAAAACCCAAGTTGGACAAGAATATGCCTAGGGAGGACAAAAATGACCTAATTGATCATCCAATGACACAAACACACCTATTGGATGCACAAGATTGGTTAAAAACCCTAATTGGACAAGAATAAGCCTAGGGAGGACGAAAATGACCTAATTGATCATCCAATGACACAAACACACCTATTGGATGCACAAGATTGGTTAAAAACCCTAACTGGACAAGAATATGCCTAGGGAGGACGAAAATAACCTAATTGATCATCCAATGACACAAACACACCTATTGGATGCACAAGATTGGTTAAAAACCCTAATTGGACAAGAATATGCCTACGGAGGACGAATATGACCTAAATGTTAATCCAATAACACAAATGAACTTATTGGACGCACAAGATTGGTTAAAAACCCTAATTGGACAAGAATATGCCTAGGGAGGACGAAAATGACCTAAATATTAATTCAATGACACAAACAAAGTTATTGGATGCACAAGATTGGTTAAAAACCCTAATTGGACAAGAATAAGCCTAGGGAGAACGAAAATGACCTAAATGTTAATCCAATGACACAACTCAACTTATTGGATGCACAAGATTGGTTAAAAACCCTAATTGTACAAGAATAAGCCTAGGGAGGAAGAAAGTGACCTAATTTATCATCCAATGACACAAACACACCTATTGGATGCACAAGATTGGTTAAAAACCCTAATTGGACAAGAATAAGCCTAGGGAGGACGAAAATGACCTAATTGATCATCCAATGACACAAACACACCTATTGGATGCACAAGATTGGTTAAAAACCCTAATTGGACAAGAATAAGCCTAGGGAGGACGAAAATGACCTAATTGATCATCCAATGACACAAACACACCTATTGGATGCACAAGATTGGTTAAAAACCCTAATTGGACAAGAATAATCCTAGGGAGGACAAAAATGACCTAATTGATCATCCAATGACACAAATGAACTTATTGGATGCACAAGATTGGTTAAAAACCCTAGTTGTAGAAGAATATGCCTAGGGAGGACGAAAATGACCTAATTGATCTTCCAATGACACAAATGAACTTATTGGATGCACAAGATTTGTTAAAAACCCTAATTGGACAAGAATAAACCTAGGGAGGACGAAAATGACCTAATTGATCATCCAATGACACAAACACACCTATTGGATGCACAAGATTGGTTAAAAACCCTAATTGGACAAGAATAAGCCTAGGGAGGACGAAAATGACCTAAATGTTAATCCAATGACCCAACTCAACTTATTGGATGCACAAGATTGGTTAAAAACCCTAATTGGACAAGAATAAGCATAGGGAGGACGAAAATGACCTAATTGATCATCCAATGACACAAACACACCTATTGGATGCACAAGATTGGTTAAAAACCCTAATTGGACAAGAATAAGCCTAGGGAGGACGAAAATGACCTAATTGATCATCCAATGACACAAACACACCTATTGGATGCACAAGATTGGTTAAAAACCCTAATTTGACTAGAATAAGCCTAGGGAGGACGAAAATAACCTAATTAATCATCCAATGACACAAACACACCTATTGGATGCACAAGAATGGTTAAAAACCCTAATTGGACAAGAATATGCCTAGGGAGGACGAAAATGACCTAAATGTTAATCCAATGACACAAATGAACTTATTGGATGCACAAGATTGGTTAAAAACCCTAATTGGACAAGAATAAGCCTAGGGAGGACGAAAATGACCTAAATGTTAATCCAATGACACAACTCAACTTATTGGATGCACAAGATTGGTTAAAAACCCTAATTGGACAAGAATAAGCCTATGGAGGACGAAAATGACCTAATTGATTATCCAATGACACAAACATACCTATTGGATGCACAAGATTGGTTAAAAACCCTAATTGGACAAGAATAAGCCTAGGGAGGACGAAAATGACCTAATTGATCATCCAATGACACAAACACACCTATTGGATGCACAAGATTGGTTAAAAACCCTAATTGGACAAGAATATGCCTAGGGAGGACGAAAATGACCTAATTGATCATCCAATGACACAAACACACCTATTGGATGCAGAAGATTGGTTAAAAACCCTAATTGGACAATAATATGCGTAGGGAGGACGAAAATGACCTAAATATTAATTCAATGACACAAACAAACTTATTGGATTCACAAGATTGGTTAAAAACCCTAATTGGGCAAGAATAGGCCTAGGGAGGACGAAAATGACCTAATTGATCATCCAATGACACAAACACACCTATTGGATGCACAAGATTGGTTAAAAACCCTAATTGGACAAGAATAAGCCTAGGGAGGACGAAAATGACCTAATTGATCATCCAATGACACAAACACACCTATTGGATGCACAAGATTGGTTAAAAACCCTAATTGGACAAGAATATGCCTAGGGAGGACGAAAATGACCTAATTGATCATCCAATGACACAACTAAACTTATTGGATGCACAAGATTGGTTAAAAACCCTAATTGGACAAGAATAAGCCTAGGGAGGACGAAAATGACCTAATTGATCATCCAATGACACAAACACACCTATTGGATGCACAAGATTGGTTAAAAACCCTAATTGGACAAGAATATGCCTAGGGAGGACGAAAATGACCTAAATATTAATTCAATGACACAAACAAACTTATTTGAGGCACAAGATTGGTTAAAAACCCTAATTGGCCAAGAATAAGCCTAGGGAGGACGAAAATGACCTAATTGATCATCCAATGACACAAACACACCTATTGGATGCACAAGATTGGTTAAAAACCCTAATTGGACAAGAATAAGCCTAGGGAGGACGAAAATGACCTAATTGATCATCCAATGACACAAACACACCTATTGGATGCACAAGATTGGTTAAAAACCCTAATTGGACAAGAATAAGCCTAGGGAGGACGAAAATGACCTAATTGATCATCCAATGACACAAACACATCTATTGGAAGCACAAGATTGGTTAGAAACCCTAGTTGGACAAGAATATGCCTAGGGAGGACGAAAATGACCTAATTGATCATCCAATGACACAAATGAACTTATTGGATGCACAAGATTGCTTAAAAACCCTAATTGGACAAAAATAAGCATAGAAAGGACGAAAATGACCTAATTGATCATCCAATGACACAAACACACCTATTGGATGCACAAGATTGGTTAAAAACCCTAATTGGACAAGAATAAGCCTAGGGAGGACGAAAATGACCTAATTGATCATCCAATGACACAAACACACCTATTGGATGCACAAGATTGGTTAAAAACCCTAATTGGACAAGAATAAGCCTAGGGAGGACGAAAATGACCTAATTGATCATCCAATGACACAAACACACCTATTGGATGCACAAGATTGGTTAAAAACCCTAATTGGACAAGAATAAGCCTAGGGAGGACGAAAATGACCTAATTGATCATCCAATGACACAAACACACCTATTGGATGCACAAGATTGGTTTAAAACCCTAGTTGATCAAGAATATGCCTAGGAAGGACGAAAATGACCTAATTGATCATCCAATGACACAAATGAACTTATTGGATGCACAAGATTGGTTAAAAACCCTAATTGGACAAGAATAAGCCTAGGGAGGACGAAAATGACCTAATTGATCATCCAATGACACAAACACACCTATTGGATGCACAAGATTGGTTAAAAACCCTAATTGGACAAGAATAAGCCTAGGGAGGACGAAAATGACCTAATTGATCATCCAATGACACAAACACACCTATTGGATGCACAAGATTGGTTAAAAACCCTAATTGGACAAGAAAAAGACTAGAGAGGACGAAAATGACCTAATTGATCATCCAATGACACAAACACACTTATTGGATGCACAAGATTGGTTTAAAACCCTAGTTGGACAAGAATATGCCTAGGGAGGACGAAAATGACCTAATTGATCATCCAATGACACAAACACACTTATTGGATGCACAAGATTGGTTAAAAACCCTAATTGGACAAGAATAAGCCTAGGGAGGACGAAAATGACCTAAATATTAATTCAATGACACAAACAAAGTTATTGGATGCACAAGATTGGTTAAAAACCCTAATTTGACAAGAATAAGTCTATGGAGGACGAAAATGACCTAATTGATCATCCAATGACACAAACACACCTATTGGAGGCACAAGATTGGTTAAAAACCCTAATTGGACAAGAATAAGCCTAGGGAGGACGAAAATGCCCTAATTAATCATCCAATGACACAAACACACCTATTGGATGCACAAGATCGGTTAAAAACCTTAATTGGACAAGAATAAGCCTAGGGAGGACGAAAATGACCTAATTGATCATTCAATGACACAAATGAACTTATTGGATGCACAAGATTTGTTAAAAACCCTAATTGGACAAGAATAAGCTTAGTGAGGACGACAATGACCTAATTGATCATCCAATGACACAAACACACCTATTGGATGCACAAGATTGGTTGAAAACCCTAATTGGACAAGAATATGCCTAGGGAGGACGAAAATGACCTAAATATTAATTCAATGACACAAACAAAGTTATTGGATGCACAAGATTGGTTAAAAATCCTAATTTGACAAGAACAAGTCTAGGGAGGACGAAAATGACCTAATTGATCATCCAATGACACAAACACACCTATTGGATGCACAAGATTGGTTAAAAACCCTAATTGGACAAGAATAAGCCTAGGGAGGACGAAAATGACCTAATTGATCATCCAATGACACAAACACACCTATTGGATGCACAAGATTGGTTAAAAACCCTAATTGGACAAGAATAAGCCTAGGGAGGACAACAATGACCTAATTGATCATCCAATGACACAAACACACCTATTGGATGCACAAGAATGGTTAAAAACCCTAATTGGACAAGAATAAGCCTAGGGAGGACGAAAATGACCTAATTGATCATCCAATGACACAAACACACCTATTGGATGCACAAGATTGGTTAAAAACCCTAATTGGACAAGAATAAGCCTAGGGAGGACGAAAATGACCTAATTGATCATCCAATGACACAAACACACCTATTGGATGCACAAGATTGGTTAAAAACCCTAATTGGACAAGAATATGCCTAGGGAGGACGAAAATGACCTAAATGTTAATCCAATGACACAACTCAACTTATTGGATGTACAAGATTGGTTAAAAACCCTAATTGGACAAGAATAAGCCTAGGGAGGACGAAAATAACGTAATTGATCATCCAATGACACAAACACACCTATTGGATGCACAAGATTGGTTAAAAACCCTAATTGGACAAGAATATGCCTAGGGAGGACGAAAATGACCTAAATGTTAATCCAATGACACAAATGAACTTATTGGATGCACAAGATTGGTTTAAAACCGTAATTGGACAAGAATAAGCCTTCGAAGGACGAAAATGACCTAATTGATCATTCAATGACACAATCACACCTATTGGATGCACAAGACTGGTTAAAAACCCTAATTATACAAGAATATGCCTAGGAAGGACGAAAATGACCTAATTGATCATCCAATGACACAAACACACCTATTGGATGCACAAGATTAGTTAAAAACCCTAATTGGACAAGAATAAGCCTAGGGAGGACGAAAATGACCTAATTGATCATCCAATGACACAAACACACCTATTGGATGCACAAGATTGGTTAAAAACCCTAATTGGACAAGAATAAGCCTAGGGAGGACGAAAATGACCTAATTGATCATCCAATGACACAAACACACCTATTGGATGCACAAGATTGGTTAAAAACCCTAATTGGACAAGAATAAGCCTAGGGAGGACGAAAATGACCTAATTGATCATCCAATGACACAAATGAACTTATTGGATGTACAAGATTAGTTAAAAACCCTAATTGGACAAGAATAAGCCTTGGGAGGAAGAAAATAACCTAATTGATCATCCAATGACACAAACACACCTATTGGATGCACAAGATTGGTTAAAAACCCTAATTGGACAATAATATGCCTAGGGAGGACGAAAATGACCTAAATGTTAATCCAATGACACAAATAAACTTATTGGATGCACAAGATTGGTTAAAAACCCTAATTGGACAAGAATAAGCCTAGGGAGGACGAAAATGACCTAATTGATCATCCAATGACACAAACACACCTATTGGATGCACAAGATTGGTTAAAAACCCTAATTGGACAAGAATAAGCCTAGGGAGGACGAAAATGACCTAATTGATCATCCACTGCCACAAACACACCTATTGGATGCACAAGATTGGTTAAAAACCCTAATTGGACAAGAATAAGCCTAGGGAGGACGAAAATGACCTAATTGATCATCCAATGACACAAACACACCTATTGGATGCACAAGATTGGTTAAAAACCCTAATTGGACAAGAATAAGCCTAGGGAGGACGAAAATGACCTAATTGATCATCCAATGACACAAACACACCTATTGGATGCACAAGATTGGTTAAAAATCCAAATTGGACAAGAATAAGCCTAGGGAGGACGAAAATGATCTAATTGATCATCCAATGAAACAAACACACCTATTGGATGCACAAGATTGGTTAAAAACCCTAATTGGACAAGAATATGCCTAGGGAGGACGAAAATGACCTAAATATTTATTCAATGACACAAACAAACTTATTGGATGCACAAGATTGGTTAAAAATCCTAATTGGACTAGAATAAGCCTAGGGAGGACGAAAATGACCTAATTGATCATCCAATGACACAGACACACCTATTGGATGCACAAGATTGGTTAAAAACCCTAGTTGGACAAGAACATGCCTAGGGAGGACGAAAATGACCTAATTGATCATCCAATGACACTAATGAACTTATTGGATGCACAAGATTGGTTAAAAACCCTAATTGGACAAAAATAAGCCTAGGGAGGACGAAAATGACCTAATTGATCATCCAATGACACAAACACACCTATTGGATGCACAAGATTGGTTAAAAACCATAATTGGACAAGAATATGCCTAGGGAGGACGAAAATGACCTAAATATTAATTCAATGACACAAACAAAGTTATTGGATGCACAAGATTGGTTAAAAATCCTAATTGGACAAGAATAAGCCTAGGGAGGACGAAAATGACCTAATTGATCATCCAATGACACAAACACACCTATTGGATGCACAAGATTGGTTAAAAACCCTAATTGGACAAGAATAAGCCTAGGGAGGACGAAAATGACCTAATTGATCGTCCAATGACACAAATGAACTTATTGGATGCACAAGATTTGTTAAAAACCCTAATTTGACAAAGTTATTGGATGCACAAGATTGGTTAAAAACCCTAATTTGACAAGAATAAGTCAAGGGAGGACGAAAATGACCTAATTGATCATCCAATGACACAAACACACCTATTGGATGCACAAGATTGGTTAAAAACCGTAATTGGACAAGAATAAGCCTAGGGAGGACGAAAATGACCTAATTGATCATCCATTGCCACAAACACACCTATTGGATGCACAAGATTGGTTAAAAACCCTAATTGGACAAGAATATGCCTAGGGAGGACGAAAATTACCTAATTGATCATGCAATGACACAAACACACCTAATGGATGCACAAGATTGGTTAAAAACCCTAATTGGACAAGAATAAGCCTAGGGAGGACTAAAATGACCTAAATGTTAATCCAATGACACAAATCAACATATTGGATGCACAAGATTGGTTAAAAACCCTAATTGGACAAGAATAAGCCTAGGGAGGACGAAAATGACCTAATTGATCATCCAATGAAACAAACACACCTATTGGATGCACAAGATTGGTTAAAAACCCTAATTGGACAAGAATAGACTAGGGAGGACAAAAATGACCTAAATGTTAATCCAATGACACGAATCAACTTATTGGATGCTCAAGATTGGTTAAAAACCCTAATTGGACAAGAATAAGCCTAGGGAGGACAAAAATGACCTAAATGTTAATCCAACGACACAAATCAACTTATTGGATGCACAAGATTGGTTAAAAACCCTAATTGGACAAGAATAAGCCTAGGGAGGACGAAAATGACCTAATTGATCATCCAATGACACAAACACACCTATTGGATGCACAAGATTCGTTAAAAACCCTAAATGGACAAGAATATGCCAAGGGAGGACGAAAAAGACCTAATTGATCATCCAATGACACAAACACACCTATTGGATGCACAAGATTGGTTAAAAACCCTAATTGGACAAGAATATGCCTAGGGAGGACGAAAATGACCTAAATATTAATTCAATGAAACAAACAAACTTATTGGATGCACAAGATTGGTTAAAAACCCTAATTGGACAAGAATAAGTCTAGGGAGGACGAAAATGACCTAATTGATCATCATATGACACAAACACACCTATTTGATGCACAAGATTGGATAAAAACCCTAATTGGACAAGAATATGCCTAGGGAGGACGAAAATGACATAAATATTAATTCAATGACACAAACAAAGTTATTGGATGCACAAGATTGGTTAAAAACCCTAATTGGACAAGAATAAGCCTAGGGAGGACGAAAATGACCTAATTGATCATCCAATGACACAAACACACCTATTGGATGCACAAGATTGGTTAAAAACCCTAATTGGACAAGAATAAGCCAAGGGAGGACGAAAATGACCTAATTGATCAACCAATGACACAAACACACCTATTGGAAACACAAGATTGGTTAAAAACCCTAATTGGACAAGAATATGCCTAGGGAGGACGAAAATGACCTAAATGTTAATCCAATGACACAAATGAACTTATTGGATGCACAAGATTGGTTAAAAACCCTAATTGGACATGATTAAGCCTAGGGGGGACGAAAATGACCTAAATGTTAATCCAATGAAACAACTCAACTTATTGGATGCACAAGATTGGTTAAAAACCCTAATTGGACAAGAATAAGCCTAGGGAGGACGAAAATGACCTAATTGATCATCCAATGACACAAACACACCTATTGGATGCACAAGATTGGTTAAAAACCCTAATTGGACAAGAATAAGCCTAGGGAGGACGAAAATGACCTAATTGATCATCCAATGACACAAACACACCTATTGGATGCACAAGATTGGTTAAAAACCCTAATTGGACAAGAATAAGCCTAGGGAGGACGAAAATGACCTAATTGATCATCCAATGACACAAGCACACCTATTGGATGCACAAGGTTGGTTAAAAACCCTAATTGGACAAGAATAAGCCTAGGGAGGACGAAAATGACCTAATTGATCATCCAATGACACAAACACACCTATTGGATGCACAAGATTGGTTAAAAACCCTAATTGGACAAGAATATGCCTAGGGAGGACGAAAATGACCTAAATATTTATTCAATGACACAAACAAACTTATTGGATGCACAAGATTGGTTAAAACTCCTAATTGGACAAGAATAAGCCTAGGGAGGACGAAAATGACCTAATTGATCATCCAATGACACAAACACACCTATTGGATGCACAAGATTGGTTAAAAACCCTAATTGGACAAGAATAAGCCTAGGGAGGACGAAAATGACCTAATTGATCATCCAATGACACAAACACACCTATTGGATGCACAAGATCAGTGAAAAACCCTAGTTGGACAAGAATATGCCTAGGGAGGACGAAAATGACCTAATTGATCATTCAATGACACAAATGAACTTATTGGATGCACAAGATTGGTTAAAAACCCTAATTGGACAAGAATAAGCCTAGGGAGGACGAAAATGACCTAATTGATCATCCAATGACACAAACACACCTATTGGATGCACAAGATTGGTTAAAAACCCTAATTGGACAAGAATAAGCCTAGGGAGGACGAAAATGACCTAAATGTTAATCCAATGACACGAATCAACTTATTGGATGCACAAGATTGGTTAAAAACCCTAATTGGACATGAATAAGCTAAGGGAGGACAAAAATGACCTAAATGTTAATCCAACGACACAAATCAACTTATTGGATGCACAAGATTGGTTAAAAACCGTAATTGGATAAGAATAAGCCTAGGGAGGACGAAAATGACCTAATTGATCATCCAATGACACAAAGACACCTATTGGATGCACAAGATTCGTTAAAAACCCTAATTGGACAAGAATATGCCAAGGGAGGACGAAAAAGACCTAATTGATCATCCAATGACACAAACACACCTATTGGATGCACAAGATTGGTTAAAAACCCTAATTGGACAAGAATATGCCTAGGGAGGACGAAAATGACCTAAATATTAATTCAATGAAACAAACAAACTTATTGGATGCACAAGATTGGTTAAAAACCCTAATTGGACAAGAATAAGCCTAGGGAGGACGAAAATGACCTAATTGATCATCCAATGACACAAACACACCTATTGGATGCACAAGATTGGTTAAAAACCCTAATTGGACAAGAATAAGCCTAGGGAGGACGAAAATGACCTAATTGATCATCCAATGGCACAAACACACCTATTGGATGCACAAGATTGGTTAAAAGCCCTAATTGGACAAGAATTTAGCCTGGGGAGGACGAAAATGGCCTAAATATTAATTCAATGAAACAAACAAACTTATTGGATGCACAAGATTGGTTAAAAACCCTAATTGGACAAGAATAAGCCTAGGGAGGACGAAAATGACCTAATTGATCATCCAATGACACAAACACACCTATTGGATGCACAAGATTGGTTAAAAACCCTAATTGGACAAGAATATGCTTAGGGATGACAAAAATGACCTAATTGTTAATCCAATGACACAAATGAACTTATTGGACGCACAAGATTGGTTAAAAACCCTAATTGAACAAGAATAAGCCTAGGGAGGACGAAAATGACCTAATTGATCATCCAATGACACAAACACACCTATTGGATGCACAAGATTGGTTAAAAACCCTAATTGGACAAGAATAAGCCTAGGGAGGACGAAAATGACCTAATTGATCAACCAATGACACAAACACACCTATTGGATGCACAAGATTGGTTAAAAACCCTAATTGGACAAGAATAAGCCCAGGGAGGACGAAAATGACCTAATTGATCATCCAAAGACACAAACACATCTATTGGTTGCACAAGATTGGTTAAAAACCCTAGTTGGACAAGAATATACCTAGGGAGGACGAAAATGACCTAATTGATCATCCAATGAGACAAATGAACTTATTGGATGCACAAGATTGGTTAAAAACCCTAATTGGACAAGAATAAGCCTAGGGAGGACGAAAATGACCTAATTGATCATCCAATGACACAAACACACCTATTGGATGCACAAGATTGGTTAAAAACCCTAACTGAACAAGAATATGCCTAGGGAGGACGAAAATGACCTAATTGATCATCCAATGACACAAACACACCTATTGGATGCACAAGATTGGTTAAAAACCCTAATTGGACAAGAATAAGCCTAGGGAGGACGAAAATGACCTAATTGATCATCCAATGACACAAACACACCTATTGGATGCACAAGATTGGTTAAAAACCCTAATTGGATAAGAATAAGCCTAGGGAGAACGAAAATGACCTAAATGTTAATCCTATGACACAACGCAACTTATTGGATGCACAAGATTGGTTAAAAACCCTAATTGGACAAGAATAAGCCTAGGGAGGACGAAAATGACCTAATTGATCATCCAATGACACAAACACACCTATTGGATGCACAAGATTGGTTAAAAACCCTAATTGGACAAGAATAAGCCTAGGGAGGACGAAAATGACCTAAATGTTAATCCAATGACACGAATATACTTATTGGATGCACAAGATTGGTTAAAAACCCTAACTGGACAAGAATAAGCCTAGGGAGGACAAAAATGACCTAAATGTTAATCCAACGACACAAATCAACTAATTGGATGCACAAGATTGGTTAAAAACCCTAATTGGACAAGAATAAGCCTAGGGAGGACGAAAATGACCTAATTGATCATCCAATGACACAAACACACCTATTGGATGCACAAGATTCGTTAAAAACCCTAATTGGACAAGAATATGCCAAGGGAGGACGAAAAGACCTAATTGATCATCCAATGACACAAACACACCTATTGGATGCACAAGATTGGTTAAAAACCCTAATTGGACAAGAATATGCCTAGGGAGGACGAAAATGACCTAAATATTAATTCAATGACACAAACAAACTTATTTGAGGCACAAGATTGGTTAAAAACCCTAATTGGACTAAAATAAGCCTAGGGAGGACGAAAATGACCTAATTGATCATCCAATGACACAAACACACCTATTGGATGCACAAGATTGGTTAAAAACCCTAATTGGACAAGAATAAGCCTAGGGAGGACGAAAATGACCTAATTGATCATCCAATGACACAAACACACCTATTGGATGCACAAGATTGGTTAAAAACCCTAATTGGACAAGAATAAGCCTAGGGAGGACGAAAATGACCTAATTGATCATCCAATGACACAAACACATCTATTGGAAGCACAAGATTGGTTAGAAACCCTAGTTGGACAAGAATATGCCTAGGGAGGACGAAAATGACCTAATTGATCATCCAATGACACAAATGAACTTATTGGATGCACAAGATTGCTTAAAAACCCTAATTGGACAAAAATAAGCATAGAAAGGACGAAAATGACCTAATTGATCATCCAATGACACAAACACACCTATTGGATGCACAAGATTGGTTAAAAACCCTAATTGGACAAGAATAAGCCTAGGGAGGACGAAAATGACCTAATTGATCATCCAATGACACAAACACACCTATTGGATGCACAAGATTGGTTAAAAACCCTAATTGGACAAGAATAAGCCTAGGGAGGACGAAAATGACCTAATTGATCATCCAATGACACAAACACACCTATTGGATGCACAAGATTGGTTAAAAACCCTAATTGGACAAGAATAAGCCTAGGGAGGACGAAAATGACCTAATTGATCATCCAATGACACAAACACACCTATTGGATGCACAAGATTGGTTTAAAACCCTAGTTGATCAAGAATATGCCTAGGAAGGACGAAAATGACCTAATTGATCATCCAATGACACAAATGAACTTATTGGATGCACAAGATTGGTTAAAAACCCTAATTGGACAAGAATAAGCCTAGGGAGGACGAAAATGACCTAATTGATCATCCAATGACACAAACACACCTATTGGATGCACAAGATTGGTTAAAAACCCTAATTGGACAAGAATAAGCCTAGGGAGGACGAAAATGACCTAATTGATCATCCAATGACACAAACACACCTATTGGATGCACAAGATTGGTTAAAAACCCTAATTGGACAAGAAAAAGACTAGAGAGGACGAAAATGACCTAATTGATCATCCAATGACACAAACACACTTATTGGATGCACAAGATTGGTTTAAAACCCTAGTTGGACAAGAATATGCCTAGGGAGGACGAAAATGACCTAATTGATCATCCAATGACACAAACACACTTATTGGATGCACAAGATTGGTTAAAAACCCTAATTGGACAAGAATAAGCCTAGGGAGGACGAAAATGACCTAATTGATCATCCAATGACACGAACACACCTATTGGATGCACAAGATTGGTTAAAAACCCTAATTGGACAAGAATAAGCCTAGGGAGGACGAAAATGACCTAATTGATCATCCAATGACACAAACACACCTATTGGATGCACAAGATTGGTTAAAAACCCTAGTTGGACAAGAACATGCCTAGGGAGGAGGAAAATGACGTAATTGATCATCCAATGACACTAATGAACTTATTTGATGCACAAGATTGGTTAAAAACCCATATTGGACAAGAATAAACCTAGGGAGGACGAAAATGACCTAATTGATCATCCAATGACACAAACACACCTATTGGATGCACAAGATTGGTTAAAAACCCTAATTGGACAAGAATAAGCCTAGGGAGGACGAAAATGACCTAATTGATCATCCAATGACACAAACACACCTATTGGATGCACAAGATTGGTTAAAAACCCTAATTGGACAAGAATAAGCCTAGGTAGGACGAAAATGACCTAATTGATCATCCTTTGACACAAACACACCTATTGGATGCACAAGATTGATTAAAAACCCTAATTGGACAAGAATAAGCCTAGGGAGGATGAAAATGACCTAATTGATCATCCAATGACACAAACACACCTATTGGATGCACAAGATTGGTTAAAAACCCTAATTGGACAAGAATAAGCCTAGGGAGGACGATAATGACCTAATTGATCATCCATTGCCACAAACACACCTATTGGATGCACAAGATTGGTTAAAAACCCTAATTGGACAAGAATATTCCTAGGGAGGACGAAAATGACCTAATTGATCATCCAATGACACAAACACACCTATTGGATGCACAAGATTGGTTAAAAACCCTAATTGGACAAGAATATGCCTAGGGAGGACGAAAATGACCTAAATGTTAATCCAATGACACGAATCAACTTATTGGATGCACAAGATTGGTTAAAAACCCTAACTGGACAAGAATAAGCCTAGGGAGGACAAAAATGACCTAAATGTTAATCCAACGACACAAATCAACTTATTGGATGCACAAGATTGGTTAAAAACCCTAATTGGACAAGAATAAGCCTAGGGAGGACGAAAATGACCTAATTGATCATCCAATGACACAAACACACCTATAGGATGCACAAGATTCGTTTAAAACCCTAATTGGACAAGAATATGCCAAGGGAGGACGAAAAAGACCTAATTGATCATCCAATGACACAAACACACCTATTGGATGCACAAGATTGGTTAAAAACCCTAATTGGACAAGAATATGACTAGGGAGGACGAAAATGACCTAAATATTAATTCAATGAAACAAACAAACTTATTGGATGCACAAGATTGGTTAAAAACCCTAATTGGACAAGAATAAGCCTAGGGAGGACGAAAATGACCTAATTGATCATCCAATGACACAAACACACCTATTGGATGCACAAGATTGGTTAAAATCCCTAATTGGACAAGAATAAGCCTAGGGAGGACGAAAATGACTTAATTGATCATCCAATGACACAAACACACCTATTGGATGCACAAGATTGGTTAAAAACCCTAATTGGACAAGAATAAGCCTAGGGAGGACGAAAATGACCTAATTGATCATCCAATGACACAAACACACCTATTGGATGCACAAGATTGGTTAAAAACCCTAATTGGACTAGAATATGCCTAGGGAGGACGAAAATGACCTAATTGATCGTCCAATGACACAAACACACCTATTGGATGCACAAGATTGGTTAAAAACCATAATTGGACAAGAATAAGCTAGGGAGGATGAAAATGACCTAATTGATCATCCAATGACACAAACACACCTATTGGATGCACAAGATTGGTTAAAAACCCTAATTGGACAAGAATATGCCTAGGGAGGACGAAAATGACCTAAATATTAATTCAATGACACAAACAAAGTTATTGGATGCACAAGATTGGTTAAAAACCCTAATTGGACAAGAATAAGCCTAAGGAGGACGAAAATGACCTAATTGATCATCCAATGACACAAACACACCTATTGGATACACAAGATTGGTTAAAAACCTTAATTGGACAAGAATAAGCCTAGGGAGGACGAAAATGACCTAATTGATCATCCATTGACACAAACACACCTATTGGATGCACAAGATTGGTTAAAAACCCTAATTGGACAAGAATATGCCTAGGGAGGATGAAAATGACCTAATTGATCATCCAATGACACAAACACACCTATTGGATGCACAAGATTGGTTAAAAACCCTAATTGGACAAGAATATGCCTAGGGAGGACGAAAATGACATAAATGTTAATCCAATGACACAAATGCACTTATTGGATGCACAAGATTGGTTAAAAACCCTAATTGGACAAGAATAAGCCTAGGGAGGACGAAAATGACCTAATTGATCATCCAATGACACAAACACACCTATTGGATGCACAAGATTGGTTAAAAACCCTAATTGGACAAGAATAAGCCTAGGGAGGACAACAATGACCTAATTGATCATCCAATGACACAAACACACCTATTGGATGCACAAGAATGGTTAAAAACCCTAATTGGACAAGAATAAGCCTAGGGAGGACGAAAATGACCTAATTGATCATCCAATGACACAAACACACCTATTGGATGCACAAGATTGGTTAAAAACCCTAATTGGACAAGAATAAGCCTAGGGAGGACGAAAATGACCTAATTGATCATCCAATGACACAAACACACCTATTGGATGCACAAGATTGGTTAAAAACCCTAATTGGACAAGAATATGCCTAGGGAGGACGAAAATGACCTAAATGTTAATCCAATGACACAACTCAACCTATTGGATGCACAAGATTGGTTAAAAACCCTAATTGGACAAGAATATGCCTAGGGAGGACGAAAATGACCTAATTGATCATCCAATGACACAAACACACCTATTGGATGCACAAGATTGGTTAAAAACCCTAATTGGACAAGAATATGCCTAGGGAGGACGAAAATGACCTAATTGATCATCCAGTGACACAAACACACCTATTAGATGCACAAGATTGGTTAAAAGCCCTAATTGGAGAAGAATAAGGCTAGGGAGGACGAAAATGACCTAATTGATCATCCAATGACACAAACACACCTATTGGAAGCACAAGATTGGTTAAAAAACCTAATTGGACAAGAATATGCCTGGGAAGTACGAAAATGACCTAAATGTTAATCCAATGACACCAATGAACTTATTGGATGCACAAGATTGGTTAAAAACCCTAATTGGACGAGAATAAGCCTAGGGAGGACGAAAATGACCTAATTGATCATCCAATGACACAAACACACCTATTGGATGCACAAGATTGGTTAAAAACCCTAATTGGACAAGAATATGCCTAGGGAGGACGAAAATGACCTAAATGTTAATCCAATAACACGAATCAACTTATTGGATGCACAAGATTGGTTAAAAACCCTAACTGGACAAGAATAAGCCTAGGGAGGACAAAAATGACCTAAATGTTAATCCAACGACACAAATCAACTTATTGGACGCACAAGATTGGTTAAAAACCCTAATTGGACAAGAATAGGCCTAGGGAGGACGAAAATGACCTAATTGATCATCCAATGACACAAACACACCTATAGGATGCACAAGATTCGTTTAAAACCCTAATTGGACAAGAATATGCCAAGGGAGGACGAAAAAGACCTAATTGATCATCCAATGACACAAACACACCTATTGGATGCACAAGATTGGTTAAAAACCCTAATTGGACAAGAATATGACTAGGGAGGACGAAAATGACCTAAATATTAATTCAATGAAACAAACAAACTTATTGGATGCACAAGATTGGTTAAAAACCCTAATTGGACAAGAATAAGCCTAGGGAGGACGAAAATGACCTAATTGATCATCCAATGACACAAACACACCTATTGGATGCACAAGATTGGTTAAAATCCCTAATTGGACAAGAATATGTCTAAGGAGGACGAAAATGACCTAAATATTAATTCAATGACACAAACAAAGTTATTGGATGCACAAGATTGGTTAAAAACCCTAATTGGACAAGAATAAGCCTAGGGAGGACGAAAATGACCTAATTGATCATCCAATGACACAAACACACCTATTGGATGCACAAGATTGGTTAAAAACCTTAATTGGACAAGAATAAGACTAGGGAGGACGAAAATGACCTAATTGATCATCCAATGACACAAACACACCTATTGGATGCACAAGATTGGTTAAAAACCCTAATTCGACAAGAATAAGCCTTGGGAGGACGAAAATGACCTAATTGATCATACAATGACACAAACACACCTATTGGATGCACAAGATTGGTTAAAAACCCTAATTGGACAAGAATATGCATAGGGAGAACGAAAATGACCTAAATTGATCATCCAATGACACAAACACACGTATTGGATGCACAAGATTGGTTAAAAACCCTAATTGGACAAGAATATGCCTAGGGAGGACAAAAATGACCAAAATGTTAATCCAATGACACAAATGAACTTATTGGATGCACAAGATTGGTTAAAAACATTAATTGGACAAGAGTAAGCCTAGTGTGGACGAAAATGACCTAATTGATCATCCAATGACACAAACACACCTATTGGATGCACAAGATTGGTTAAAAACCCTAATTGGACAAGAATATGCATAGGGAGGACGAAAATGACTTAAATATTAATTCAATGACACAAACAAAGTTATTGGATGCACAAGATTGGTTAAAAACCCTAATTAGACAAGAATAACCCTAGGGAGGACGAAAATGACCTAATTGATCATCCAAAGACACAAACACACCTATTGGATGCACAAGATTGGTTAAAAACCCTAGTTGGACAAGAATATGCCTAGGGAGGACGAAAATGACCTCATTGATCATCCAATGACACAAATGAACTTATGGGATACAGAAGATTGGTTAAAAATCCTAATTGGACAAGAATAAGCCTAGGGAGGACGAAAATGACCTAATTGATCATCCAATGACACAAACACACCTATTGGATGCACAAGAGTGGTTAAAAACCCTAATTGGACAAGAATATGCCTAGGGAGCACGAAAATGACCTAAATGTTAATCCAATGACACAAATGAACTAATTGGATGCACAAGATTGGTTAAAAACCCTAATTGGACAAAAATAAGCCTTGGAAGGACGAAAATGACCTAATTGATCATCCAATGACACAAACACACCTATTGGATGCACAAGACTGGTTAAAAACCCTAATTGGACAAGAATATGCCTAGGAAGGACGAAAATGACCTAAATTGATCATCCAATGACACAAACACACATATTGGATGCACAATATTGGTTAAAAACCCTAATTGGACAAGAATAGGCCTAGGGAGGACGAAAAGGACCTAAATGTTAATCCAATGACACAAATGAATTTATTGGATGCACAAGATTGGTTAAAAACCCTAATTGGACAAGAATAAGCCTAGGGAGGACGAAAATGACCTAATTGATCATCCAATGACACAAACACACCTATTGGATGCACAAGATTGGTTAAAAACCCTAATTGGACAAGAATATGCCTAGGGAGCACGAAAATGACCTAAATGTTAATCCAATGACACAAATGAACTAATTGGATGCACAAGATTGGTTAAAAACCCTAATTGGACAAAAATAAGCTTTGGAAGGACGAAAATGACCTAATTGATCATCCAATGACACAAACACACCTATTGGAAGCACAAGACTGGTTAAAAACCCTAATTGGACAAGAATATGCCTAGGAAGGACGAAAATGACCTAATTGATCATCCAATGACACAAACACACCTATTGGATGCACAATATTGGTTAAAAACCCTAATTGGACAAGAATATGCCTAGGGAGGACGAAAATGACCTAAATGTTAATCCAATAACACAAATCAACTTATTGGATGCACAAGATTGGTTAAAAACCCTAATTGGACAAGAATAAGCCTAGGGAGGACGAAAATGACCTAAATGATCATCCAATGACACAAACACACCTATTGGATGCACAAGATTGGTTAAAAACCGTAATTAGAGAAGAATATACCTAGGGAGGACGAAAATGACCTAAATATTAATTCAATGACACAAACAAAGTTATTGGATGCACAAGATTGGTTAAAAACCCTAATTGGACAAGAATAAGCCTAGGGAGGACGAAAATGACCTAATTGATCATCCAATGACACAAACACACCTATTGGATGCACAAGATTGGTTAAAAACCCTAATTGGACAAGAATATGCCTAGGGAGGACGAAAATGACCTAAATATTAATTCAATGACACAAACCAAGTTATTGGATGCACAAGATTGGTTAAAAACCCTAATTGGACAAGAATAAGTCTAGGGAGCACGAAAATGACCTAATTGATCATCCAATAACACAAATGAACTTATTGGATGCACAAGATTGGTTAAAAACCCTAATTGGACAAGAATAAGCCTAGTGAGGATGAAAATGACCTAATGGATCATCCAATGACACAAACACACCTATTGGAAGCACAAGATTGGTTAAAAACCCTAGTTGGACAAGAATTTGCCTAGGGAGGACGAAAAAGACCTAATTGATCATCCAATGACACAAATGAACTTATTGGATGCCCAAGATTGGTTAAAAACCCTAATTGGACAAGAATAAGCCTAGGGAGGACGAAAATGACCTAATTGATCATCCAATGACACAAACACACCTATTGGATGCACAAGATTGGTTAAAAACTCTAATTGGACAAGAATATGCCGAAGGATAACTAAAATGACCTAAATTGATCATCCAGTGACACAAAAACACCTATTGGATGCACAAGATTGGTAAAAAACCCTAATTGGAAAAGAATATTCCTAGGGAGGACGAAAATGACCTAATTGATCATCCAATGACACAAACACACCTATTGGATGCACAAGATTGGTTAAAAACCCTAATTGGAAAAGAATATGCCTAGGGAGGACGAAAATGACATAATTGATCATCCAATGACACAAACACACCTATTGGATGCACAAGATTGGTTAAAAACCCTAATTGGACAAGAATAAGCCTAGGGAGGACGAAAATGACCTAATTGATCATCCAATGACACAAACACACCTATTGGATGCACAAGATTGGTTAAAAACCCTAATTGGACAAGAATATGCCTAGGGAGGATGAAAATGACCTAAATATTAATTCGATGACACAAACAAAGTTATTGGATGCACAAGATTGGTTAAAAACCCTAATTGGACAAGAATAAGCCTAGGGAGGACGAAAATGACCTAATTGATCATCCAATGACACAAACACACCTATTGGATGCACAAGATTGGTTAAAAACCCTAATTGGACAAGAATATGCCTAGGGAGGACGAAAATGACCCAAATATTAATTCAATGACACAAACAAAGTTATTGGATGCACAAGATTGGTTAAAAACCCTAATTGGACAAGAATAAGCCTAGGGAGGACGAAAATGACCTAATTGATCATCCAATGACACAAACACACCTATTGGATGCACAAGATTGGTTAAAAACCCTAATTGGACAAGATGATGCCTAGGGAGGACGAAAATGAGCTAAATATTAATTCAATGACACAAACAAACTTATTGGATGCACAAGATTGGTTAAAAACCCTAATTGGACAAGAATAAGCCTAGGGAGGACGAAAATGACCTAATTGATCATCCAATGACACAAACACACCTATTAGATGCACAAGATTGGTTAAAAACCCTAATTGGACAAGAATATGCCTAGGGAGGAGGAAAATGACCTAAATATTAATTCAATGACACAAACAAAGTTATTGGATGCACAAGATTGGTTAAAAACCCTAATTGGACAAGAATAACCCTAGGGAGGACGAAAATGACCTAATTGATCATCCAACGGCACAAACACACCTATTGGATGCACAAGATTGGTTAAAAATCCTAATTGGGCAAGAATAAGCCTAGGGAGGACGAAAATGACCTAATTGATCATCCAATGACACAAACACACCTATTGGATGCACAAGATTGGTTAAAAACCCTAATTGGACAAGAATAAGCCTAGGGAGGACGAAAATGACCTAATTGATCATCCAATGACACAAACACACCTATTGGATGCACAAGATTGGTTAAAAACCCTAATTGGACAAGAATATGCCTAGGGAGGACGAAAATGACCTAAATATTAATTCAATGAAACAAACAAACTTATTGGATGCAAAAGATTGGTTAAAAACCCTAATTGGACAAGAATAAGCATAGGGAGGACGAAAATGACCTAATTGATCGTCCAATGACACAAACACACCTATTGGATGCACAAGATTGGTTGAAAACCCTAATTGGACAAGAATATGCTTAGGGAGGACGAAAATGACCTAAATGATAATCCAATGACACAAATGAACTTATTGGATGCTCAAGATTAGTTAAAAACCCTAATTGGACAAGAATAAGCCTAGGGAGGACGAAAATGACCTAATTGATCATCCAATGACACAAACACACCTATTGGATGCACAAGATTGGTTAAAAACCCTAATTGGACAAGAATATGCCTAGGGAGGACGAAAATGACCTAAATATTAATTCAATGAAACAAACAAACTTATTGGATGCACAAGATTGGTTAAAAACCCTAATTGGACAAGAAAAAGCCTAGGGAGGACGAAAATGACCTAATTGATCATCAAATGACACAAACACACCTATTGGATGAACAAGATTTGTTAAAAACCCTAATTGGACAAAAATATGCCTAGCGAGGACGAAAATGACCTAAATATTAATTCAATGACACAAACAAAGTTATTGGATGCACAAGATTGGTTAAAAACCCTAATTGGACAAGAATAAGCCTAGGGAGGACGAAAATGACCTAATTGATCATCCAATGACACAAACACACCTATTGGATGCACAAGATTGGTTAAAAACCCTAATTGGACAAGAATAAGCCTAGGGAGGACGAAAATGACCTAATTGATCATCCAATGACACAAACACACCTATTGGATACACAAGATTGGTTAAAAACCCTAATTGGACAAGAATAATTCTAGGGGGGACGAAAATGACCTAAATGTTAATCCAATGAAACAACTCAACTTATTGGATGCACAAGATTGGTTAAAAACCCTAATTGGACAAGAATAAGCCTAGGGAGGACGAAAACGACCTAATTGATCATCCAATGACACAAACACACCTATTGGATGCACAAGATTGGTTAAAAACCCTAATTGGACAAGAATATGCCTAGGGAGAACGGATATGACCTAAATGTTAATCCAATGACACAAATGAACTTATTGGATGCACAAGATTGGTTAAAAACCCTAATTGGACAAGAATAAGCCTAGGGAGGACGAAAATGACCTAATTGATCATCCAATGACACAAACACACCTATTGGATGCACAAGATTAGTTAAAAACCCTAATTGGACAAAAATATGCCTAGGGAGGAGGAAAATGACCTAAATATTAATTCAATGACACAAACAAAGTTATTGGATGCACAAGATTGGTTAAAAACCCTAATTGGACAAGAATAAGCCTAGGGAGGACGAAAATGACCTAATTGATCATCCAATGACACAAACACACCTATTGGATGCACAAGATTGGTTAAAAACCCTAATTGGACAAGAATATGCCTAGGGAGGACGAAAATGACCCAAATATTAATTCAATGACACAAACAAAGTTATTGGATGCACAAGATTGGTTAAAAACCCTAATTGGACAAGAATAAGCCTAGGGAGGACGAAAATGACCTAATTGATCATCCAATGACACAAACACACCTATTGGATGCACAAGATTGGTTAAAAACCCTAATTGGACAAGAATATGCCTAGGGAGGACGAAAATGACCTAAATATTAATTCAATGACACAAACAAAGTTATTGGATGCACAAGATTGGTTAAAAACCCTAATTGGACAAGAATAAGTCTAGGGAGGACGAAAATGACCTAATTGATCATCCAATGACACAAACACACCTATTGGATACACGAGATTGGTTAAAAACCCTAATTGGACAAGAATATGCCTAGGGAGGACGAAAATGACCTAAATATTAATTCAATGACACAAACAAAGTTATTGGATGCACAAGATTGGTTAAAAACCCTAATTGGACAAGAATAAGCCTAGGGAGGACGAAAATGACCTAATTGATCATCCAATGACACAAACACACCTATTGGATGCACAAGATTGGTTAAAAACCCTAATTGGACAAGAATATGCCTAATGAGGACGAAAATGACCTAAATATTAATTCAACGACACAAACAAAGTTATTGGATGCACAAGATTGGTTAAAAACCCTAATTGGACAAGAATAAGCCTAGGGAGGACGAAAATGACCTAATTGATCATCCAATGACACAAACACACCTATTGGATGCACAAGATTGGTTAAAAACCCTAATTGGACAAGAATAAGTGTAGGGAGGACGAAAATGACCTAATTGATCATCCAATGACACAAACACACCTATTGGATGCACAAGATTGGTTAAAAACCCTAATTGGACAAGAATAAGCCTAGGGAGGACGAAAATGACCTAATTGATCATCCAATGACACAAACACACCTATTGGATGCACAAGATTGGTTAAAAACCCTAGTTACACAAGAATATGCCTAGGGAGGACGAAAATGACCTAATTGATTATCCAATGACACAAATGAAATTATTGGATGCACAAGATTGGTTAAAAACCCTAGTTGGACAAGAATATGCCTAGGGAGGTCGAAAATGACCTAATTGATCATCCAATGACACAAACACACCTATTGGATGCACAAGATTGGTTAAAAACCCTAATTGGACAAGAATAAGCCTAGGGAGGACAAAAATGACCTAATTGATCATCCAATGACACAAAGACACCTATTGGATGCACAAGATTGGTTAAAAACCCTAATTGGACAAGAATATGCCTAGGGAGGACGAAAATGACCTAAATATTAATTCAATGTCACAAACAAAGTTATTGGATGCACAAGATTGGTTAAAAACCCTAATTGGACAAGAATAAGCCTAAGGAGGACGAAAATGACCTAATTGATCATCCAATGATACAAACACACCTATTGGATGCAAAAGATTGGTTAAAAACCCTAATTGGAAAAGATGATGCCTAGGGAGGACGAAAATGACCTAAATATTAATCCAATGACACAAACAAACATATTGGATGCACAAGATTGGTTAAAAACCCTAATTGGACAAGAATAAGCCAAGGGAGGACGAAAATGACCTAATTGATCATCCAATGACACAAACACACCTATTGGATGCACAAGATTGGTTAAAAACCCTAATTGAACAAGAATATGCCTAGGGAGGACGAAAATGACCTAAATATTAATCCAATGACACAAACAATCTTATTGGATGCACAAGATTGGTTAAAAACCCTAATTGGACAAGAATAAGCCTAGGGAGGACGAAAATGACCTAAATGTTAATCCAATGACACAAATGAACTTATTGGATGCACAAGATTGGTTAAAAACCCTAATTGGACAAGAATAAGCCTAGGGAGGACGAAAATGACCTAATTGATCATCCAATGACACAAACAAAGTTATTGGATGCACAAGATTGGTTAAAAACCCTAATTGGACAAGAATAAGCCTAGGGAGGACGTAAATGACCTAATTGATCATCCAATGACACAAACACACCTATTGGATGCACAAGATTGGTTAAAAACCCTAATTGGACAAGAATATGCCTAGGGAGGGCGAAAATGACCTAAATATTAATTCAATGACACAAACAAAGTTATTGGATGCACAAGATTGGTTAAAAACCCTAATTGGACAAGAATAAGCCTAGGGAGGACGAAAATGACCTAATTGATCATCCAATGACACAAACACACCTATTGGATGCACAAGATTGGTTAAAAACCCTAATTGGACAAGAATATGCCTAGGGAGGACGAAAATGACCTAAATATTAATTCAATGAAACAAATGAACTTATTGGATGCACAAGATTGGTTAAAAACCCTAATTGGACAAGAATAAGCCTAGGGAGGACGAAAATGACCTAAATGTTAATCCAATGAAACAACTCAACTTATTGGATGCACAAGATTGGTTAAAAACCCTAATTGGACAAGAATAAGCCTAGGGAGAACGAAAATGACCTAATTGATCATCAAATGACACAAACACACCTATTGGATGCACAAGATTGGTTAAAAACCTTAATTGGACAAGAATATGCCTAGGGAGGACGAAAATGACCTAAATATTAATTCAATGACACAAACAAAGTTATTGGATGCACAAGATTGGTTAAAAACCCTAATTGGACAAGAATAAGCCTAGGGAGGACGAAAATGACCTAATTGATCATCCAATGGCACAAACACACCTAGTGGATGCACAAGATAGGTTAAAAACCCTAATTGGACAAGAATATGCCTAGGGAGGACGAAAATGACCTAAATATTAATTCAATAACACAAACAAAGTTATTGGATGCACAAGATTGGTTAAAAACCCTAATTGGACAAGAATAAGCCTAGGGAGGACGAAAATGACCTAATTGATCATCCAATGACACAAACACACCTATTGGATGCACAAGATTGGTTAAAAACCCTAGTTGGACAAGAATATGCCGAGGGAGGACTAAAATGACCTAAATATTAATTCAATGACACAAACAAAGTTATTGGATGCACAAGATTGGTTAAAAACCCTAATTGGACAAGAATAAGCCTAGGGAGGACGAAAATGACCTAATTGATCATCCAATGACACAAACACACCTATTGGATGCACAAGATTGGTTAAAAACCCTAATTAAACAAGAATATGCCTAGGGAGGATGAAAATGACCTAAATATTAATTCAATGACACAAACAAAGTTATTGGATGCACAAGATTGGTTAAAAATCCTAATTGGATAAGAATAAGCTTAGGGAAGACGAAAATGACTTAATTGATCATCCAATGACACAAACACACCTATTGGATGCACAAGATTGGTTAAAAACCCTAATTGGACAAGAATATGCCTAGGGAGGACGAAAATGACCTAAATATTAATTCAATGACACAAACAAAGTTATTGGATGCACAAGATTGGTTAAAAACCCTAATTGGACAAGAATAAGCCTAGGGAGGACGAAAATGACCTAATTGATCATCCAATGACACAAACACACCTATTGGATGCACAAGATTGGTTAAAAACCCTAATTGGACAAGAATATGCCTAGGGAGGACGAAAATGACCTAAATATTAATTCAATGACACAAACAAAGTTATTGGATGCACAAGATTGGTGAAAAACCCTAATTGGACAAGAATAAGCCTAGGGGGAACGAAAATGACCTAATTGATCATCCAATGACACAAACACACCTATTGGATGCACAAGATTGGTTAAAAACCCTAATTGGACAAGAATATGCCTAGGGAGGACGAAAATGACCTAAATATTAATTCAATGACACAAACAAAGTTATTGGATGCACAAGATTGGTTAAAAACCCTAATTGGACAAGAATAAGCCTAGGGAGGACGAAAATGACCTAATTGATCATCCAATGACACAAACACACCTATTGGATGCACAAGATTGGTTAAAAACCCTAATTGGACAAGAATATGCCTAATGAGGACGAAAATGACCTAAATATTAATTCAACGACACAAACAAAGTTATTGGATGCACAAGATTGGTTAAAAACCCTAATTGGACAAGAATAAGCCTAGGGAGGACGAAAATGACCTAATTGATCATCCAATGACACAAACACACCTATTGGATGCACAAGATTGGTTAAAAACCCTAATTGGACAAGAATATGCCTAGGGAGGACGAAAATGACCTAAATGTTAATCCAATGACACAAATGAACTTATTGGATGCACAAGATTGGTTAAAAACCCTAATTGGACAAGAATAAGCCTTGGGAGGACGAAAATGACCTAATTGATCATTCTATGCCACAAACACACCGATTGGATGCACAAGACTGGTTAAAAACCCTAATTGGACAAGAATATGCCTAGGAAGGACGAAAATGACCTAATTGATCATCCAATGACACAAACACACTTATTGGAAGCACAAGATTGGTTAAAAACCCTAATTGGACAAGAATAAGCCTATGGAGGACGAAAATGACCTAATTGATCATCCAATGACACAAACATACCTATTGGATGCACAAGATTGGTTAAAAACCCTAATTGGACAAGAATAAGCCTAGGGAGGAAGAAAATGACCTAATTCATCATCCAATGACAATAACACACCTATTGGATGCACAAGATTGGTTAAAAACCCTAATTGGACAAGAATATGCCTAGGGAGGACGAAAGTGACCTAAATATTAATTCAATGACACAAACAAAGTTATTGGATGCACAAGATTGGTTAAAAACCCTAATTGGACTAGAATAAGCCTCGGGAGGACGAAAATGACCTAATTGAT